>JAKJMR010000752.1:444395-474059 GCA_024449315.1 Daboia siamensis | reverse complement strand
AAACAGGAAATAAGATTTGTCCCATGTCTGGGACCAAGCAAGTGTATATATATGTATATGCCTACACAGAAACAAATGTGCTATATTTTTGTCCATTGCTCTTCCTCTATTCTACTCACTTTTTCTTTTATTTCTGCTTCTGTTTTTTATTTTTATTTTATTTTTCCAAGCTATACCATCCAAAGCACCCAGCATTTGTTCATATTAATAACTGGTTGGTTGAAAGTATCAAACTCTAAAGAAAGGTTACAGGGCTGGTTTGCTTAACTAAATTATATAAATTTAATTAAGATCTACAGGAAACAGGCATTCCTTGGTTGCTAGATTAAACTAATATAACAGTTCTAGGCATTAGTTTTTACATTATTCTCTTTTGGAACTAAGCCAGGGCAATGAATGTCCAAAACCAGAAAGAATAGCAGTATCTTATAACTAAGTACCATAAAACAGCATAAAACCATTTATATTTAAACCTGTAGAAAGGGTTCTGTGTTGTCATTGACACATGTTTTTCAAAATAAGGAAAGCAAGATAAATATGTTCACTGAATGAAGAGATGCAATGTCTGGCTGTTAAGAATGCAAAACACTCTAATCTAAAAATCTACATGATTTACTAAGCATACACATAATTAGTTTCAAAATGTATGAAGAAATATTAATAAAATGGTAATTTAAGATAGTATTATAAATTTACTTTTCATTGATCTAATGCCTATAGTCTTATGGCCTAAAGAACAAGAGGATTTCCTTGACAGTGTAAAACAGAGTATATTTTCCACTTTGTGACTGAGTAGATACACAGTTAGAGAATGCAATCAGGCATGGCATGTAGTCTTGATGTAAATATGGAAATTTCTTTAATATTGGTGTTTTGATTTCACTGAGACCAAAAGAAAAAAGAAAAAAAAAACTACCAAAGCCTGATCTACAAGAATCAAGCATTTCATATTGCTTACACACCCTGCTCCAAAACTAGAAGGAAAAGTATACCGAGGAAGGATCATTTCACAGGCTAATAATAATTCAAAACATCAATTTGTAAAGGGATACCTGTGAAGCTCAGCTGCTGTTCATCCACTACTGATAAGCCATATGAAATTATGAAAGGCTAATACTAGGATGTTTCCAAATGACAAATAATTCAGTTGCTGAAATTTTTGAAATTCTATCCTTTTCATTTTTAAAAAAATACCTTGTTACAGAAAACTGAGTGAATTATGCTGGGATTCACTTTCATTTCAAGCAGTTAGTCAAGTGCCTGATATGTGGAGGAAAAATTAAATAGATTGCTGTTCTTGTACTGGAGCTGATGCAAGAAAGCTAAAAAGCCACTCCTACTTCATTTATTTTTTTGGTAAGAATCTATGACATGATGAAGGAAAATTATGTTTCAAATTGAGATTTTCCAAATTTTCTCTTTTTCTTGAACCATTTAATTCTTCTGATTAATTCATTTCAATTTATCTATTTTTGTATTAACAAAAAACACCCTTCCTGTACCATAATTGTACTTTCTAACTTTTCCTTTTTTACATTGACAAACTGACTTATATAATTCATATTACACTTAAATAAACCACTAAAGCATGATCAATAAAAGGATATAATAAAACCATTTGCATTTATTGTCAAGCTATGAAGATTGCTTGGATTGGGACAGCCATGTGGTTTCTAGCTTGCCAACAGTTATGAGGGGGGAGGGGAGTGTATAGAATGCATAGGTGGTTTCTATCCCTATGGGAAGCAAGGTCACAGAAGAGATGTTATGGTGAGTAGAGGGCTTCTCCTAACAACTGCCTGGAGACTAATTGGACAATGTGACCTGAACTGTCAGAGAGGGGAGGGGAGGTTTTACTCTTTTAATTATCTTTCTGGTGCCATATTGCTAGAGTTGGTTTCCATTCATTAGTGCTGGTATGCTGTGCTCAATAAAGTTTTGCATTAGAAATTGGAATGTCTCTGGTGTCCTTACTTCACTGGGATCATCAACTGCAACCTTGACATTTATCTTTCAGTAAATGAAAGATTTCTTCCTTACTCTGATAAGGGATCTACACTACAAAACATTTTATGAGGGAAAAACTGAAAATATCATCTCTGCAATATTTCTCATTTTGTATAAATCATTAATGAAGTATATATTTTTTCACAGAAATCTCCTTTTTTTTCCAAGTGGAAAACTGACATTTCCTACCATAACTGACATGGATTGTCCTGCATACTCCACTTGGGTAGCTCTTTCTAAAACCTAATTATCAGCATAGTTTCAGCATAGTTTGGTTATTTTCTACAGCAATCTAAACGCATATAAATAAAATCTATGAAATAATAATATTAATATTTACAACTGAGATGAAGAACTTCATTATTTAATAAAATTATAGTGTGATTTATCAAAACTATATTTTAAGATTGGGAAGAAGAAACCAAGATAATTCTAACTAAGCTAATATAGAAATATAGGTTTTTGTAAATATGATTAATATTTCCCTTCAACACAGTGATGCAAAATCTACAACACTTGTAATGTCTTCTCCTCCTAACTTGTATAAACTGATATTTACCTCTTATATTCTTTAGTCATGTTTATTCCTGATCTCTAGATACTGTGGGAGGTTCTAAAATCAAGGGTTTCAATTTGATCAAGTGCTGTTCAACACTGCACATAGAATCTTAGACATGATTATGCTAGGCTAATGTTATTTTTTTTATCATCTCTTGGAAATTTTAATCAAAATGACTCACCTTTTTTCAGTGCTACATTATGTTACATACTCCTAACTAATTTGCTTTCTATTACCATCTCTATGGCTCTTTAAGTTTTATTGCTTTTCAAGTTTCAGTCCTGCTTTGAATAGATCTGTGTTGGATTTCCCCTCTGATATTTTCATATTGCTATGTTCCAAAGACAATCTTACATTATTATTAAGATAATATTTCCAATATTTTCAGCTTCCTTATATTATTTTGATCTTCTGGCTAGTTTTGAAATGCCTCCAAATTCATATAAAGTGTGAGTACATTAATCTATTTACTTTTCTTTTCAGATCATTAATGAAGATATCAGATAAATATGAAAGTAACTGGTATTTTTAGTTTCTGGTAGAGCTTTTCCCACAACTAGATACTTTGATGTGTATCATTATATTAATGGTTGCTCAGACATGTTTGAGTTCATATGATGGGATTCCAAAACTATTTTAATTAATTTTGTAAAATTAATGTTCATGACATTATTGAGTAGACTGACATTTGTAGTAAAAGATATACCCAGAATATTATTTCTTTCAGTCCTCTTATAACAAGTTCCCTAGCTGTGACCACTACAACTAGTTCAGTTCAGTTCAAAATCCTAAATCTCACCAAAGTCTAGAGTTGATATTTTGCATGTCTCAAACCCTTAAAAATTGTGACAGTCAGCTATTAGCTATTATTTATTCTCCGAATATTTTTAAAGGTGTTATAAATTTCTTATATAAAATAAAAGATAGGTGCAGTAAACAATAGATACAATACATTGGTAGCTTTTCTTAGTATCCAACTAGAAATGCTACAATGAAGTTCAGAAGTTCAGATCATTGTCAACTCTTCAGTAGCATTATAGGTAGATTTTCTCTATGATAATTTGTCACTAACCTGGTCTTTCAATGATACACTTATAACCACTTTAACTAAGTCATCCATATTTCTGCTAGTCATCCTCTTCTTTTTCCCTCCATTTCTTCCACTCCAACGTACATGTACAAGAGTGTATGACAAATCTAATAAAGAAATAATAGAAATTAACATGTCAAAAGACCAGGAGATCTCACCTAATTTCATCTCTATGAAAATCCCAAAGGTACTTTTTCAGGAGGCAACTGGACTTTCTTGTTTTTCTTTGGAGATGTTTCGTTCTCATCCAAGAAGCTTCTTCAGCTCTGACCGCATGGTGGTGAATGGGAGGATTTATTTTCCTTACAGACATCTGGTCATTTACATTTTTTCAGATAGTCATTGGGGCCATTTGGACCTTTTCTGTGTCCTCAAGATCACCTGAGTAGTGCAAATGTTTGTGGAGCCTTCGGGGTGCAGGATGTTTTCTTAGATGAGAAGCAAAACATCTTCAAAGAAAAACAATGTCAAATTAGCGACATCATGTGATGTCATGCAATGTATCAGGACGATTTTGCCATTGCCAGCAATGGTGTGGGCATGGCTTCCGCATGATGCATGGGTTGGAAGTTTGACACCCCTGTTCTAGGTAAAGGTAAAGGTTCCCCCGCACATGCGTGCTAGTCGTTTCCGACTCTAGGGGCCAGTGCTCATCTCCATTTCAAAGCCGAAGAGCCAGCATTTGTCTGAGGACGACTCCGTGGTCATGTGGCTGGCATGACTAGATGCCAAAGGCGCACGGAACGTTGTTACCTTCCCACCGTAGTGGTCCCTATTTTTCTACTTGCATTTTTACATGCTTTCGAACTGCTAGGTTGGCAGAAGCTGGGACGAGTAACAGGCACTCACTCTGCTACACGGCACTCGGGATTCGACCCGCCAAACTGCCGACCTTCTGATCGACAAGCTCAGCGTCCTAACCCACTGAGCCACCGTGTCCCTTACACCCCTGTTCTAGGGTGATATAAAAAACTTAGATTGTTGACAAAGGTCACATAGTTATTGTGGGATAGTACATAAAATGTTGGATTAGAATTGGGGAGACACAATGGACTTTGTGCTTGACGTGGAATAAATGATACTATGGTTTTGAGTTTGACAATTTCTCCTTTTCCCTTGAGCACTCTCTGAAAAAGAACTTTCAACCATTCTTCCCTAGCCTCAGCATAGTCACAGAGGAAGTACTGAATTAAAGAGTTTGAAAGATTTAATAATGAGATAGTGGACTCATCTTGCCAATGGCATGACCAACTAACCACTTATGCATGCAGAATTCTTTTCTGTGTCTGGAAGTAACCCAATCCGTCACTTACCACATATCTTTTTCTTTGCTGAACAGTTACTTGGTGCAGTTATTTCTTTTGAAATAAAACCCTTAGTTACAACCTGGATAGCATCAAATCCTACTGAAGATAGTAGCTGAAATATAAAACTTTAGATAATCAGGGGATTTAATATGCACTCCAGTGGTAGGGATGCTCTTGAAGAATAATGAAGATGAGATATTAAAAGTGACAAAGTAAAAGCTAAAAATAACTAAGTGAACTCCCCAACAGAATAAATGGAACATTTTTTTCTAAATCGTAAAGCTTTGTGTGTAGGATGAAACGCTTATCTAGAAACTGCAACCAATGCAGGACTAAAGATTTGAGCCCAAATAGCTCCATTTATTTTACATGTAGATGTAGATAACATATTTTCTGATTTGAAATAATATTATAAATATAAATAATATTATAATATTATACATTTTTTGTTATTAGGAATATATACTTAATAAAAAACATATACACAGATTCTTAAATGAAGACATAGAAATACCACCTTATTTTGCTGCTAATGTCTCCAGATTTCTCTTGTCGTGGCTCTTGGAGCCAGCAAGAATTGTACATTTGGCCAAGAATAATTCTATTTAATTGGATAAAGTTCAGTTTCTATTTAAAAACAGAAAATGGTTTCAAATCATTACTGGGCAAGTCTGCCAACATTAACTCTAGGAAAGTCTTTGATAAAGAGAGCTTACTAAAATAAATTTTGTTTTATCAAATTGCTTATTAGATATAAAGGGTATTATAATTATAATGGAGTGAATTGGCCAGATACCAAGAAGCAATTAAGGAAACCCAGCATAAGTGACCAATATGATTGAATTTAATCAAAGTAGTGATAAAATAAATTGGTTAAAATGCTTCATCTTTGAGAAAACCATGTTTCTGTTGTGAACTGGGAATAGGTATTAAAAGAAGAAAGCATTTTTTTAAAAAAATGTACTCTGTTTTCTCACAACATATAGTTGGGAAAATAGAACAGAATATTTGTGTTGAAGTTGTACATATCTATTTATTTTGATTCTTGCAGAAATCTGGGTGAGCTGTACATATGACAGTACAATAGGTAAGGCAGCTTCACAGAATTGCAGACTTGGAAGGAACCCAAATTAAAATAATTCTGACAGAAGGTTGTTCAGCCTCTGCTTGAATATGGCTGATGCAGTGGAGCCTTTGTCTCTCTGGGCATTTGGTTCCATTGTCAATAGAAACTTACTATTGGACGTTTTGTGTAACATTCAATCTGAAATTCTTCCTATAAATGAAATATATTATTCCATATCCTGCACTAAGAAAGGAAAGTGAAAGGAATTTTAGCTTTTATGTGACATTCTTTCAAGTATTTGTCGATTGTTTGTATATTTATCATTCTCTAGTATCCTCAAGGTTAATTCCTTCCATCTCACTTAATAGAACTTAGCTTTAGTCTTCTGATCAATCCCATTCAGATTCCTCTGAACTTGTTCCAGCATGACTTTTTAAAAAATGTGTTGAAATGTTTTTAAAAATGTTTTGAAAATTGCACAAGTTATTTGAGGTATAATATGAAAAATGCAGAATAATGGCTACTTCATCTATGTAAAGGAGCATGACTAACTTTTGTTAAGTATTTATTATTTATTTATTCAATTTATATGCCACCAGCACCAAGTGATTCACAATTATAACAATATATTAAGGGTGGATGAAATTCTACTATAGTTAGAGTGGTGACTGTAGAGTTGACATATATATTAAAGGGGTAGGGAAAGTTACAGCCTCTTTTCACTCTTTTCTGCATAGAGATATCTGCAAAGAATTGGCCATTACTGCTGCATGTAACTTATGTGATAGTGCTATCATGCGGTATTCTAATTAAGAAGAGGAACCTCTGATCCAAAGATGATTGCAACAGCTTTTTCCAGATATAGAATAAAATGCTGATTTTAGATAAATAAAAGTGACATATAGGGAACATATGTGTGTGCATGCATATATTTCTCTGCCAAAAACTGCAGGATAGTACATTAATCCATGGTTGATCTAATTTCCTGAAAGCTTGCTTGTTCATCAGCAAAAATTTTCTGCTGTTATAACCACTTAAGAAGCTTATAAAACAAGAAGTGTGTGTAGAGTTTACTGGGAATATGGAGGATAGTAACTGGGCTATTACTGGGTGAGTTTGTGCTGTTATCTTTTTAAAGAGTGAAATAGTAAGAGAGAGGTTCCAGTCTTTACATATATGTGTATATATATATATATATATATATATATATATATATATATATATATATATATATATATGAAAACTATTACTGATGTGGATGAATAAAGAAACCAGAAATGCAGTCCACCAATCAAGGTTAATTTTTTAACAACATAGCAGATATCAAATCATTAACAAGACATTTAATGTTTTTTAATTGATTCATTAATTTGACAATTTCTAACTGGGAGACTATTGTCAACTCACCAGGTAGATCATATCAAGAATCAACTGCATAGAAAGGCTAAAACTCCTTCTATTGAAATTGGTTATTGATTGACTTAGATTTAATAGTGTCTTGGAAGTCTGATTGTGTCATATTTTCTCCTTTCTTCTACTCATATGAATTATGAAAAAGCCTGCCTGAGATTTCCACATATTTTCTGCTTTTTTAGACTTAAGATATATATATTTTTTGCCTTGCCACTTTTGTAACTGATCTCATGTATTTCTGTCAAGGACATTTTTATTACTTTCTACATTTGGTAGCCAATTTGGTGGATTAGTTGACATGGGAAACTGGAAGAGGAAGAGATCTATACAAATTTCAACTGTTGGCTGAAATTCTTTCAATTCTTTCCCAGAAGGCAGCAGACTTTTGTTTTCTATGGTCTGTAAAATGTGTTTCCAGTTATTGCTTTCTTAAAGATCTACAGTGGAAGCTGATTTGAAGCCTATGACTAAATCTGTAATGACTTGTACACAATCCTGATCAAACCAAGGTTTTTCTTCCTAATGTGTGAATTTGTTCATGAGATGATGCTATACTAACTGTAAACTCCTGAAGTTTATATATTTTATATATCAGTTTTTATGCATAGTAAAATCATCTACAAGATTTCAGAGTTCAGTTAAAAGTTGAAGAATCTCTAGGATCAGATATGAGGCAAAAAGTAGTTGTCTTGCCTTTTTTTTTTTACTTGATTTTTTTTCATGGGAAGTCTTACTCTGTATCATTTTCCTAACAGAGGCAGGATTGTTTTAATAAATCCAGTATAAATGAAGGTCCAGATGAAGAAAGTGATCATTGTTTGGCCATAGTCTTACTTTAAATGCCACTACTAAAGCATAATAAATTAGCACACAGTCAAGTGAACTGTATTATCAAGTCCCCAATAAGTATCTTCAGCAAGAAGGTCACCATCTTCTGCCCCTGAACATGGCCCTGAATGTGAGCATGTGCAGTGTTTGATTTGATTCACTTCTTCACTTTGGTTTGATTCACGTCACTCAGGGCGGTGAACAGGGCATATAAAATACAAGATACAAAAGTTAAAAAAGAATTAAATATAAGCCCGAGCTAAAACAATAAATAATAATATAAAGACTGCAATAAAAACCCCAACACATCCCCCATCAGGCCAGGCCGGCTTGTTCAAATAAAAAGGTCTTCAGATCGCGTCGGAAGGAGCAAAGGTCAGGCGCCGTCCGGAGCTCAACCGGCAACTGATTCCATAAATGGTTAGTTCACTTGTGTAGGGGACGCGGTGGCTCAGTGGGTTAGGACGCTGAGCTTGTGAATCAGAAGGTCGGCAGTTTGGCGGGTCAAATCCCGAGTGCCGCATAGCAGAGTGAGCGCCTGTTACTCGTCCCAGCTTCTGCCAACCTAGCAGTTCGAAAGCACGTCAAAATGCAAGTAGAAAAATACGGACCACTCTGGTGGGAAGGTAACAGCGTTCTGTGCGCCTTTGGCGTCTAGTCATGCCCGCCACATGACCACGGAGACGTCCTCGGACAAACGCTGGCTCTTCGGCTTTGAAACGGAGATGAGCATCGGCCCCTAGAGTCGGAAACGACTAGCACGCATGTGCGGGGGAACCTTTACCTTTACCTTTTTACCTCACTTGTATATAAAAATCAGGATAAAGGATCTGGGTAAAGATGGGTAGAGTAAATGTAGAGTAGAATAAATACAAATTTCAATTTTTTGTCCATGAAACCACCATACCTTAACAAATTTGACTTAAAGGGTAAGACACAAACAGTACAGCAGAAAATGACATAGTTTATTTTCCATCCCAAGCAAAACAGGCAAAGCTTATTGTCAGTTGTTCATGTTAATATAGAGAACTCATACATTTATCCTCCCAATAAAAGGAAAGGAACAATAATTGAAATTCTGCTAATTAGGTCCAATGAATTATCAATTTGTTTCTTAATTTTCCAAAGTAATCTGAAAGCACCTAGTTTGATTCAAAACTTTGACTCACCCCAGAAATATAATTTAAAAATTCAATTTTAAAGTGAAGTTTAATCTCTGTTGAATCAAATTATTTCTCTGAAACATCACATAGCAATAAAACACACACATACACACACACACACAAGAATGGTAGCAATAATGCATTTACTAATAAACCAATATAAATCAATCAAATCAATAAGAAAAACAAACCAGAGCTTTTGCCTAGTTTGTTTTAGTGGTCATTAACCATAATAAATTCTTAATGGAACAGATGGGTCTTAATACTGTAATCTTCTGTAAGTGAGTAACACGTTTCTGGAGAAAAAGCATTTCATATTTATGATGCTATAACAGAGAAAACTTATGAGAAGAATCCTTATTTATTTATACACTGCAAAATCTCTTCATGTTTAAGACATGAGCAAATTTTGGCAACCAGAAATTAAGCATAATTATTCTAAACTAATTATAAAACATAACTTTCATTTTTACTTATCCTGTTGTTGCTGCATTTTTTATAAATTACACAAAATACTCTGCTTATAGGAAACAGATAACTTTACTTAAATAGGCTTGATTTTAAATGTGCTATTGTATGATGGCTTTGATACTGTCTTGTGATATAGTCCAGGCAAGAAGCATGCCCAAAAGTACTAGCTCTACTTTATTGTAGAATTACATTAACATAATCTTACATAACATAACATTACATTACATAACATAACATAAAGTAATAAGAGGCCCCTGATTACTTTTTTAATTAAATTTTTTGTGGGGTTAGGGAGGGGGGAGGGTTGTGGTTGGTTGGAAATGGGGGGTAATCCACCAACCGTTACTCAGACCAGGCCTGGCACGGATCGCGGGGGGGAGGAGCTGGGATCAGTTGCCTCCGGGGCTTGGGAGCGGGTTGTGGGATTACCTATTCCCACGACGTTAGGGAATGGCAGCAGGTGTATGAACAGAGGGCCGTATCGATATCCGGGAGGGCATCTCCGCTATTTACAAGCGGTGAGGCACTCCGACCCTCTGCTTTCGCCCCGAGGTCCCGGGAGCGAGGATGTGCAGCCACCTGAGCTCCGGCTGGTATATGTGAATGCCAGGTCCATTGTTAATAAGGCTCCTCTCGTTCGGGATCTTATTGAGGGTGAGCATGTGGACCTGGCTTGCATCACGGAGACCTGGTTGGGCCCAGAGGGTGGTATTCCTCTGGTTGATCTTTGCCCACCAGGTTTCCGGGTGCTACACCAGCCTCGGACTCAGGGTAGGGGTGGGGGAGTGGCTGTGGTTATGAGGGAGACCTTATGTCCGCAGGAAGCCACCGTTCTCCAGATAGTCGGGTGTGAATCTCTCTTATTGAGGTGTGGTCCTAGGGCGCAGTTGGGCTTGCTGCTGGTGTACGTTTCACCTAGTCGCGCAGCAGCAGCCCTGCCTGAGCTTCTCGATATCCTCTCCGGGTTGGTGATTGAGTTCCCCAAGCTTATAGTTTTGGGGGACTTCAATCTACCATCCCTGGGAGGATCGTCTGAGTTGGCCCGGGAGTTCATGGCTTCCATGACGGCCATGGACCTGACGCAAGTAATTTATGGACCGACTCATGTGGGAGGTCACACCCTTGACTTGGTTTTCTTATCTGGATGGTGGTTAGATGATCTTGGTGGGGGCTCTCCAATTGTTATGCCCCTGTCATGGACCGATCATCATCTCCTGCGGCTGGTCTTCTGTTTTGCCGCTCCCCGCCGTGGGTGTGCAGAGCCGATTAGATGGTTCCATCCCAGGCGCTTAATGGACCCTGATAGGTTCCAGGCAGCGCTGGTATCCCCACCTGCCTCCGTTGCTCACAACTCGGTGGATGCCTTAGTGGAAGCCTGGGAAAGGGCAGCCACTGAGGCACTTGACCGAGTTGTACCCTTGCGGCCCCTGACCCGGTGCAGATCCCAGCGAGCTCCATGGTTTTCCATGGAGCTTCGGGAGATGAAGCGTCGGAGACGGGGCCTAGAGAGCTGTTGGAGGGCCACCCAATCCAAATCTGACCAATTGCGACTAAGAACCTTTATTAGGTCTTATCTCGCTGCGATAAGGGTTGCGAGGTCTAATCACTTCGCTACCCTTATCGCATCCGCAGATAACCGCCCAGCCGCCCTGTTTAGGAGGTGAGGGAGGATCCCTTGCAGGGTCGTGCTGAGGAGTTTAGTCAACATCTGTCGGACAAAATCGCTCGGATTCGGACCGGTTTGGACTCCGACTGGGCAGAGTCTGATGAACAGGACACGAGTGATCTTGTCAATATTATCTGGGATGAGTTTGATCCTGTGACTCCGAAGGAAGTGGACAGGATCATGGGGAGGCTGAGCTCCACCACATGTTTATTGGACCCGTGCCCTTCCTGGCTGGTTTATGCAGCTCGGGAGGGGACGCGAGACTGGCTCCCGGCGGTTATATCTGCCTCTTTGAGTGAGGGTAGTTTCCCCGCCGTCTTGAAGGAGGCGGTGGTGAGACCTCTCCTCAAGAAGCCTGCCTTGGACCCAGCTGTGTTGAATAACTTTCGTCCTGTCTCCAACCTTCGCTTTCTTGTGAAGGTTGTTGAGAGTGTGGTGGCGCATCAGCTCCCCCTGGTTCTGGATGAAGCGGATTATCTAGACCCGTACCAATCGGGTTTCAGGCCCGGGTACAGCATGGAGACGGCATTGGTCGCTCTGGTGAATGATCTCTGGAGGGCCCGGGACAGGGATTTTCCTCTGTTCTAGTCCTATTAGACCTCTCAGCGGCTTTCGATACCATCGACCATGGTATCTTGCTGCGGCGTCTCAGGGGATTGGGAATGGGAGGCACAGTTTTACAGTGGTTCTCCTCCTATCTCCTGGGACGCTCGCAGTCGGTGTTGGCAGGGGGGCAAAGGTCGACCTCGAGACCTCTCATTTGTGGAGTTCCTCAGAGGTCGGTCCTTTCACCTCTCCTGTTCAACATCTATATGAAGCCACTGGGTGAGATCATTCGTGGTTTTGGAGTTGGGTATCATCAATATGCTGATGATACCCAGCTTTTTATTTCGACCCCAAACCACCCCAGTGATGCCCTCGACGTGATGTCCCGTTGCCTGGAAGCGGTTCGGGTCTGGATGGGGAGGAATAGGCTTCAACTCAACCCTGACAAGACTGAGTGGCTGTGCGTATCGGCATCTCGGGATAATCAGATTATTCCATCTCTTTTCATGGGGGGTGAATTATTACCCCCTGTAGATAGGGCTCGCAACTTGGGAGTCCTCCTAGATTCACAGCTTACCCTGGAAGATCATATAACTACTGTGACTAGGGGGGCCTTCGCTCAGGTTCGCCTGGTGTGCCAGTTGCGGCCCTATCTAGACCAGGATGCCTTGCGTACGGTCACTCATGCGCTCGTGACCTCTCGTCTACACTACTGCAATGCTCTCTACATGGGGCTCCCCTTGAGGACCACTCGGAGGCTCCAACTGGTACAGAATGCAGCCACGAGAGTCGTGCTGGGAGTTTCCCGATACTCCCATGTTACACCTTTGCTCCGTGAGCTGTATTGGCTTCCAGTTGTCTTCCGAGTGAGATTCAAGGTTTTGGTTATGGTTTTTAAGGCCCTGCATGGCATGGGTCCGGAGTACCTTAGGGATCACCTGCTGCCGGCATCGACTTCCCTCCGCCCCATGCGTTCCCACAGAGAGGGCCTCCTCAGGGTGCCACCAGTCAGAGAGTGTCGTCTGGTGGCCCCCAGGGGGAGGTCCTTCTTTGTGGGCGCTCCGGATTTGTGGAATCAACTGCCGGTTGAATTCCGGACGGCTCCCGACCTTCGCTCCTTCCGATGCGATCTGAAGACCTACCTGTTTGAACAAGCCGGCCTGGCCTGATGGGTGATGGGTTGGGATTTTTTAATATAGTTTTAATCCATTTTAAATTTATTGTTGTTAGTTTCTGGGCATCTGTTTAATCCTTTTTAATCTTTGTATTTTTGTATTTTATTAATTGCCCTGTTCACCGCCCTGAGTCCTTCGGGAGAAGGGCTGTATACAAATACAAATAAATAAATAAATAAATAAATAATCTTGCAAGTCTTAAAGTATGTTTCTTCTCTGTCATGTTTACAGGGCAAGAAATGAAGGAGAATCCCTTCTGAGACTTTGCCATGCTCACATTTCTTCTGCATGCTAAGATGTCATCATAAACTGGCTAAGATGCCATTGTAAGTGGCATCATTGCCTGGACCATTGCTCTGATCTCTTCCCCTTGTATCCTAAGCTTATTCCTACATAGCATTACAGGAATGGATACTCTTAAGGATCTCTTATTTCCATTCATTTGATAAATTAATCCTGTGCAAAACTTGTGGAATAACAAGCTTGCATATTCCATAGTAGATAGTTGACATCACCCTATGTGCTGACCTTTGACAGATTGGTATTTTAATCTTGTACATGAAAATTACCCTTCAAAAGACTCAAACTCAAATTGCCTACAGGCTGTCTCTTGTAATATGATGTGACTGGAATGTTAAAATTTGTTTTGGTGTATAATGTAATCCACTGTGACTGATCAGATGCAACCTTCCATAACACAGCATAGGGCAGTGCATCACAGTAGAAAATTAAAATCAAGTTGATGAAATTACTTCCGGGTAATGACATGTATGCCAATGAATATGTGTTAATGTTTCATTGGCATTCTGCTAGCTTCTTTAGAAGAGATCTAAAACTGAATTCAGCAAGGAGAGGAACATTCATAATCATTTTCTAACCAAACAAATGACTGTTGATATATACCTTTCCTGGGAGGTGGAGCCAGCTGCCAAACGTAATGGCTGTGTTGAGACGGCATTCCAGATAAGTGCACCAATTCCACAGCTGCTTACCCACACCAGGTGGACTTTCTAAAGCCCCAGATCTCTCAGAGGGAGATCTGAAAAAGAGGCACCCAGCAGAATGGTTCTGGACAGCGGTCCAAACCATAAGAAGCATGAAAGCCTCAGAGAAGTCGGGTGCGAGAAGAAGACAGCCCAGAATGGTGGCTGCGAAGAAATGTCTGGCTGTCAGCTGGACAAAAATAATGATGGTTTAGCAGGACAATGATACAACAAACCTGGTGGAATGAGTACCCAGTGAGCCTTTACAAGTGATCCAAAGCATAAAACCATTCTGGAAAATTTTGAAGAAGAAAAGGAGAAAGGAAACCCCAGAGCCACAGAGACAGCAGTGATACAGAGTTTGGGGGAAAAAGAGGCTTTACCTTAAAGTAATAGATTTACAAGTCAAAAGGATTAATGACTAAGGGTGGTTTCTCTTTTTGGTTCTTTCAACAAAGCTAAGAAGAAAGTTAAAAACTTTGAAAGTGAAAGTGCTGACTGAGCAGAGAGAGCAGACCTTTTGAATAAGACTGACTAGCAATGAGGGAAGAGAGACACCTATAAGTTAAGAAGAAAAATACGCACAGAAATAAATTAAAGAAATTGCTCTAAAATTGCTCTAATAAATAAGAAGGACAGCTGTAACTGATCTGAGGGTTCAGGCAAATAAGAATTAATTGAATATAACCTATTATATGATTGAACTGGAAGAGACTAACTAGGAACAAAAGTTTGAAAACTTAAAAAGAGTGAGAAAAACCATTTATTTGTCTACCTTGCTGAACACCCTAACACTTATAACTGTTAAGAGATTAATTGTAAAACTTGGACTGTATGCCAATGAACTGAATACTTGTTATAATATTTAAGCGAATCAATTGTCATATTATTATTATTATACACTATCATTTAAATGAATTAGAATTGTAGTGGAATATGAATATTTGAAATTGATAAATATATTAGACTGTTAATTACTGTATATTAGAAGTGCCAGCATTAGAGGTTTTATATTGCATTAGTAACAGAATATAATATTGTTATATTATATATTATAACCACTTATCAGTGATTATAATACTAGAAAAATAACAAATTTTTCAGGTGTGGTGGAGGGAAAGACAAAGATTGTACATAAGTGGGAGGGCTGGTTGACATTACTCCGAAAGATGACAAGCATCCCCAACCTAACAAGAGTTGGGACTGGAAGAAGACAGATAACCCAAGCTATATCAGTGGAACTAAGCCCAGCAGGGCAAAGATCGACAGAGGAGATGATACCACAGGAGAGAGCAGGCTCACTCAGAGACCTACAATCTATGTTACAATCAATGCAAGAGCTTATGCTGAAAAACCACAATGACTTGAAAAAAGAAATAGGTGAAATAAGGAATGATACCAGAGAGCCTAAAGAGAAGATGAGACCAATGGATGGGAAATTTGAATGCTTCCAACAACAAATAATGAAAAATGAACAGAAACTATTAGAAATGGAAGATAGAATGAATAAGGAAGAAAGAAGAGTGAATGAAATGAACAAAAAACTCTCACAATCAAATAAAGAATTAGAAAAAACTGTTATCTTGCTAGAGACAGAGAAAGCAGACCACTACCTACATTTTCAAAATGTGAAAGAAGAGAAAGGGGAGGACCTCCCTCCCAGAAATGATGATGGACATGTTAGTGAGAGCTTAGGAATTGGGAAAGAAGAGATGGCAAATAAGATGGACGAAACACATAGAATCCACACAAATTATGCAAGAAGAAACAACTTACCTAAGGAAGTGCATATTAGATTCGTCAAGAAGTCAATCAGGGACAAGATATTGCATAGAACTAGAGACGACCCAATTGAATACAGAGGAAAACAATTAACAGTTCTTAAACAAGTCCCCAGTAGGGTAAGAGATTTAAGAAGGCCCTATCAATACATCACACTGAAATTAATAAGACAAAATATCAATTTTAGGTGGCTGATGCCAGAAGGGATCCTGGTGACTTGGCAAGAAAAAAGATACAGGCTGGATATGATAAATAAAGTAGAAGAGTTTTTTCAGTTATATCTAGGTAGTGAAGATGAACTAGAACAGGGGTGTCAAATTCAATTTCATTGAGGGCCGCATCAGCATTACAGTTGCCCTCAGGGGGCCAGATAGGTATGGCCAGGGTGGGCGTGGCCTACTGGGTGGGCATGGCTAGAGTGCATATGGCCTACTGGGTGGGCGTGTCCAGCTCTACATCGTTCACATCAAGGGTACCTATGGGGACCTGGGCAGGAGTGGGACAGATCTGAGGGTCTCTGGCAGAAAGAGGGTCTCTGGGCCAGGGCCAAGGCAGAGGGGGCCATTCACTCACTGTTTCCAGATGGCTTCGCGGGCCACATGAAACCACTTTGCAGGCCGGATCTGGCCCCCGGGCCTTGTGTTTGACATGTCTGAACTAGAAGAAAGAGAACCAAGAGAAGAGGACACTACAGAGACACATAATAGAAAGGCACGAGAACCACAAAGCAAAGAACGGGAAACTGAGAGAAGGGAAAAAATGAACTATGGCAATGACAATGAAAGCATACGTAAAGAACTGAAAGAAGACAGACTGACGAGAGCGACAAAATAAAAATATAGGCAGTAATAGGGAAGAACTAACAGCACTGTCACTAAATGTAAACGATTTAAACTCCCTGACTAAGAGAAATAAAATTCTGAACAAGCTTAGTAAGAAAAACTTAGACGTAATAATTTTACAAGAAACACATATAAAGAACCGGCACCAAGATTTATTAAAGTCACCCTGTAGGAATTTATGCTCCCAACGAGAGACAAAGACAATTCTATAAGAAATTACATAAGGTTATCGGTGATATTGAAAATGAGAATATCTGTTTAATTGGTGATTTAAATGCAATTGTAAACAGAAAGCTAGACTATAAAAGTGAGAATGCAAGGAAAGGAACTAGAAGAATACTACCTGGTACTTTTTTAAAATTGGTGGAGGAACTTATTTATTATATATTTATTTATTTATTTATTTTATTACATTTATATACCGCCCTTTCCCGAAGGACTCAGGGCAGTTTACAGGGTAATTAAAAAACACAGATATAAAAGTTAAAAACAGATTAAAAGAAATTATATTAATCCCTGCATTAATAAAAGAAAAACCCCAGTTAAAATTAAGATTAAAACTAAATTAAAATTAAAAATTCTCAGCCTGAGCCAGAGAGCTCGAAGAGCCAGGTCTTCAGGTCCCGACGAAATGAACGGAGGTCGGGGGCAGTCCTCAACTCCACCGGCAGCTGGTTCCAAAGGGCAGGCACACCCACAGAGAAGGCCCTCCCCCTGGGTGTCATCCGCCGGCAATCTCTCACCGGCGGCAACCTGAGAAGACCCTCCCTGTGGGAGCGCACTGGACGAAGGGAGCTTGATGCTGGCAGCAGGTGTTCCCTCAGATATCCTGGACCCAAGCCATTTAGGGCTTTATAGGTCATCACCAGCACCTTGAATCTCACCCGGAGGGCAACCGGAAGCCAATGCAGCTCGCGGAGTAGAGGTGTTACATGGGAGTATCGGGAAACCCCCATCACAACTCGCGCGGCCGCATTCTGCACCAGTTGAAGCCTCCGAGTGGTCCTCAAGGGCACCCCCATGTAGAGAGAGTTGCAGTAGTCTAAACGGGAGGTCACGAGTGCATGAGTGACTGTGCGTAGGGCATCTTGGTCCAGGTAGGGTCGCAACTGGCGCACCAGGCGAACCTGGGCAAAAGCCCCCCTGGTCACGGCTCCTATATGGTCTCCAAAATTGAGTCGTGAATCCAGGAGGACGCCCAAGTTGCGAGCCCTATCAACGGGGGGGGTAACACCTCACCCCCCATCGTTAGAGATGGAATAGCCTGGTTAACCCAAGATGCCGATATGCACAGCCACTCAGTCTTGGCGGGATTGAGACGAAGCCTGTTTCTCCCCATCCAGACCTGGACCGCCTCCAGGCAACGGGACATCACGGAGAGGGCATCACTGGGTTGGTTCGGGGTGGAAAGAAAAAGTTGGGTATCATCAGCGTACTGATGATACCCCACCCCGAAACCACGAATGATCTCACCCAGAGGTTTCATATAGATGTTGAACAGGAGAGGCGAGAGAACCGACCCCTGAGAGACTCCACAAATGAGAGGCCTCGGGGCGGATCTCTGCCCTCCCGTCAACACCGACTGCGAATGGCCCAGGAGATAGGAGGAGAACCACCGTAAAATGGTGCCTCCCACTCCCAACCCCCTGAGACGCCGCAGTAGGATACCATGGTCGATGGTATCAAAAGCCGCTGAGAGATCTAATAGGACTAGGACAGAGGAACAACCCCTGTCCCGAGCCCTCCAGAGATCTTTCACCAGCGCAACCAATGCCGTCTCCGTGCTGTATCCGGGCCTGAACCCCGATTGGTACGGGTCCAGATAATCAGTTTCCTCCAGGAACAGAGGGAGCTGATGCGCCACCACCCTCTCAACAACCTTCGCCAGAAAGCGAAGGTTGGAGACTGGACGATAGTTATTTAAAACAGCCGGGTCCAGGGCAGGCTTTTTGAGGAGGGGTCTCACCACCGCCTCCTTCAAAGCGGCAGGGAAGACACCCTCCTTCAAGAAAGCAGCTATTACTGCCTGGAACCAGCCTCGTGTCTCCTCCCGGGCCGCATAAACTAGCCAGGAAGGGCACGGATCCAATAAACAGGTGGTGGTGCTCAGCCTCCCCATGATCCTGTCCACATCATCAGGGGAAACAGGGTCGAACTCAGTCCAGATAACATGCTCAAGACCGTCCGATTCCTCCACGTCAGATTCTGCCCAATCCGAGTCCAGACCGGTCCGGAACTGAGCGATTTTGTCTGCAAGATGATGACTAAACTCCTTGGCTCGTCCCTGTAAGGGATCCTCTCTCACCTCCTGATTAAGGAGGAAGCGAGTTACCCTAAACAGGGAGGCCGGGCGGTTATCTGCGGATGCGATAAGGGCAGCGAAGTAATTAGACTTTGCCGTCCTTAACACCGCAAGATAAGACCTTATAAAGGATCTTAACTGCAATCGGTCAAATTCGGATCGGCTGGACCTCCAACCGCTCTCTAGACCCCGTCTCCGACGCTTCATCTCCCGGAGCTCCGCAAAGAACCATGGAGCCCAACGGGATCTTCGCCGGGTCAGAGGTCGCAAGGGTACAACACAGTCAAGTGCCCCGGAGGCCGCCCTTAACATGCAGGATAGTTGGAGGGAGAGAAATCCAAACGTAAAGCAATTCACATATTATTCAGGTCGTCATCAATCGTGGTCCAGAATTGATATGATCTGGACAATGAAAGAATTAAATTTAGATATAGATGATGTAACAATAGATATCAATACAAGGGCAGACCATAATCCTATTATAATTAAATGGAAAGGACAGAAGACAACAAGGAGGTGGACCTTTAAAAAGACAATTTTAAATCAAAAATAATTTAAGCAAAAAATGGAAGAACAAATGCAGATATTCTTCCAGACAAACAAGAAAGAGGAGACTAATATCCAAAATCTATGGGATACGGCCAAGGTAATCATGAGAGGAACCACAATTACATACATGGCCAATGAAAATAAAAAGAAAAGGCAGTAGCAAAAAAGTCTAGAGGAAGAATATAAAAAAGTAGAAACAGAACTACAAAAAAAAAACCCAACAACCCACAATGCAGAGATTTAAAACAACAATTAAATAAACAGAAACTGAACATTATAGAAAAAGAAGAATTAGCACAAAAAATAAAAAAAATATCAGACAAAATGTTTTCGAACAGGCAAATAAACCCAGGAGATGGTTAGCTTATAGACTGAAAAAACAAAAAGATAAAAGATGGATTAGTAAACTATGCAATGAAGTGGAAGAGATGATATACCAGACTTAAGGGAAAAAAACACATGACATACAAATTCTATAAAAACCTCTATATAGACAATGAAAAGATTAGTGAGGGAAGAATCTGACAATACCTCATAAATACCAATCTACCAATGGTCCCGGAAGAATTCCAAAATATACTAAATAAGGACATAACACTTCAGGAAATTATAGAAGCAATTAAAAAAACAAATAATAAATAATAAATAATAAAACACTCGGCCCTGATGGATTACTGTCTGAAATATATAAAAATCTCCAATAACTTTTGAGCCAACTTTACTGGATACATTTAATGAAGTATTAAAAATAGCAAAGATCCCAAATTCATGGAAAGAAGGAACCATGAGCTTAATCCCTAAAGAAAACTCCGATCTGACTCTCATTAAAAACTATAGGCCTATTTCTTTATTAAATAAGGATTATAAGATTTTTATGACAACAATGGCAGAAAGATTAAAAAGATACTTGGTTGAATTTATCTATACTGACCAAAACGGTTTCCTGCCCAAAAGGCAAATAAGACATAATGTTAGGATCATATTAGACATACTTGAATACTATGAATTGCATAATGAAAAACAAATGGCACTGATTTTTGTTGATGCGCAGGAAGCATTTGACAACGTCAAATGGGATTTCATGCTGACCCAACTCAAGCATATGGAATCTGGGGAAGGATTCATAAATACGTTCAAAGCAATTTATTCTAAACAAGAAGCAAAAGTAAATTATAAATGGAGAATTAACAAAAAGTTTCCAAATACAAAAAGGTACGAGACAAGGCTGCCCACTATCAGCATTATTATTTGTACTCTCTTTAGAAGTCTTAACAAGAATAATCTGAAAAGATGAATTAATTAAAGGCCTAGAAACTAAAAAACAGATATTTAAATTACAGGCTATGCAGATGACTTAGTCTTTATTTTGGAAGAGCCCCTAGAGTCTGGAACAAGACTATTACAGGTTTTGGAAAATTATGGAGATGTAGCGGGGTTGAAGATTAACAAAGAAAAAACTAAAATGTTCGTTAAGAACATGACCAAGTCACAAGAAAACAAGCTTGCAGAAAAAAATAATATCCAAATAACTAAAAAAGTAAGGTACCTGGGGATTCAACTGATGGCAAGATGCATCATACTTAAAAGAGAAAACTATGATAAACTAATAGACCAAATTACAGTGGATTTAGATAGATGGAAAAACCTGCAGCTCTCTTTTATGGGGAGAATAGCGACAATTAAGATGAATGTTCTCCCTAAATTACTTTTTTCTATTTCAATGCATACCGATTAAATTAGGCAAAGACTTCTTTGAAAATTTAAATAAAATTACATCCTAATTTATTTGGCAACTGAGAATTAAATTCAAATTATTACAAGACACAAAGGAAAGAGGGGGATTTGGCCTCCCAAATTTGGAAAGATACAATCAGGCGGCAACATCTGCTTGGGTAAAGGAATGGATACACCTAAGGAACAGGAGACTGTTAGCATTAGAAGGCCACAACATGCAGATAGGGTGGCATACGATACTGTGGGATGGGAAACATAAGGCACACCAGTATTTTCAGAAGCATTATATTAGACGGGCACTATTAGATGTGTGGACTAAAAATTTTTAAAAAAATAATTACATAAAAATTCCCAATTGGATATTGACATTGGAGATATTTATGCACCCAAAATTTATGAATTTAGGAAAGGTAATTACATATGAAGACATTTTAGATGAAAGTGGAGTTGAAAACAAGGGAAAAATTATTATACGATGGCATAGAGCTAGAATAGTGGGGGTATCTGCAAATACAATCATGATACAGAAAAGATAAAAAAAAACCGGGATAAAATTAGAATGCACAGAATTAGATAAAATTCTATTAGGAACAGAAGATAAAACGATAAAAAAGATATATCAATATTTATTAGAGCAAGACATGCTAGAAGAACAAGTAAAAGACACAATGCTAATTTGGAGCAAAAGTTTTGGCTATAGTATCAATCTAGATAATTGGCAATTATTATGGGATAGGAACAGGAGGCTAACGTTAGCCACCACCTATAAAGAAAATCTATATAAGATGTTTTACAGATGGCATCTCCCCCCCCCCCCCAAGACTAGCAAAAATGGATAAAAAAACTTCTTCAATATGTTGGAAATGTAGAAAACTGCCAGGGACCTACTACCACATGTGGTGGGAGTGCCCAAAAGCTCAAGAATTTTGGCATCTGATAAAAAATTGGCTGGAAGAGATATTACCACAAAAAATCAAATGAAAACCAGAAACTTTTTTATTAGGGATTACTAAGGAAAATTCAGTAAAGGATCTTTATATTTAGTACTGCACATTCTAACTGCAGCAAGACTAGCCTATGCTCAGAAATGGAAGGGGAAAAGAATCCCCCACCAAAGAAGAAGTAATAAATAAAATCCTATCCTGCACTGAAACGGATAGGTTAACATTAGAGCTTAAGAACAAAACTGAAACAGACTATTCCAAAATTTGGAATGAAGTGTATAAATGGCTAGAATTAAGGAGGAAGGTTGGGACAAATGTTGATTGATAAGCCGATAGCTTAGAAATTTTTACACTAGTGTTCTCTATAAGATAGAATTGAAAGTTATTTAACTATAACAGACATGTCAAACACAAGGCCCGGGGGGGCAGATCCGGCCCGCGAAGTGGTTTCATGTGGCCGACGAAGCCATCCTGGAAACAGTGAGGGAACAGCCCCCACTGCCTTGGCCCTGGCCCAGAGACTCTCTTTCTGCCAGAGACCCTCAGATCTATCCCACTCCTGCCCAGGACCCCATAGGCACCCTTGATGAGAACGATGTAGAGTAGAGATCGCCATGCCCACCCAGTAGGCCATATGTACTCTAGCCACACCCACCCAGTAGGCCATGCCCACCCTGGCCATGCCCACCCGGCCCCCTGAGGGCAACCGCAATGCTGTTGCGGCCCTCAATGAAATTGAGTTTGACACCCCTGAACTATAATGTACATGATCGAAAGCATATTTATTAGAGAGTTCACAGATTCTATACGTATATTTTGTTATATTGTAAAGAGACCTTTTTCTTTTTCGTTTCACAAGTTAATACTAATAGTATTGTTTAAGCCAGGGAAATTGTATCATATCCACTGTGTTTGCTGTGTTTTTAACTGTATATTCAATAAAATTTTGGAAAAATATATACCGTATTTTCCGGCATATAAGACGACTTTTTAACCCCTGAAAATTTTCTTAAAAGTTGGGGGGTCGTCTTATACGCCGGGTCGTCTTATACACCGGAAAAAAAAAAAATCAGTCGAGCGTCCCCATTCTTGCAAAGCCGGGCCGCCCCGAGCAACTGAGCTATTTCCGGCGCGGCTCCGGGACACAGCTGGGTGGGAGCGTCGGGCGGCTCTCCCCATGCGAAGGCGGCGCTGCCCGTCAGCTCTTGGTCTGAGGGGAGGGCCTCGCGCCCGCCAGACTCACCTGTCACCACACCCATGGGGATGTGCTTCCAACGGTGGTGCTGGCCGAGACGAGCCAGTAGGCAGCCGCTGTGAGCGCGGCGCTGAGGGGCAGTGGCAGGACGGCCTGGCCCAGCGCCTGCAGGACGGCCAGCAGCTTCACGCGCAGCAGCAGCCGCCGGCTCAGCAACACGTCCGAGCGCAGGAGCCGCACCGCCAGGCTGCCCAGGAAAAACAGCCACACCGAGAGGCTGCACGCCCAGTCCAGCTCCATGCGGGGCAGGGCGGGTGTCAAGCCCCTCGGGCTCGACAACTCGCATGTGCCGGCCGCGCGAGTCACCTTGGGGCCTGTCCACACCCGCGGCCCCGGCGGCAGCAACGGAACAGCCGCGCGGGCCAGCTGGGGGCCTGCTTGTGCGCGGCGGCTGGGGAAGCCACTCCGGCGGTTCCTGCAGCGCTGGGGAGCACGTGTGCCGGCCGTGCGAAGAGGGACCAGAGGCCGGGCTGAGCGTGCCTCGGCCAACAGTAGAAGAGAAGCAGCACGAGTTGTAAAAAAGAGGCGGCGGGCGGAGCTGCCCTGCCCTGCGCCAAATGGGAAAAGTTCAAGGCCTGGGGGGCAAGCAGGAGGGGCACCGGCTGTGGCGCTGCCTGCCGCCCGGGAAACGCTGCGCCTAAGGGGCCGGCAGAAGCGCGGGAGCAGTGGGAGGGCCGGCGGGGCCAGTCGGACCTTTGCCTCCTCTGCGACGGACAGGGAGGGCAGGGCATGTAAGTATTTTCATTCATTTTCATTCATTTTCATTCAAGTATTTTCCGGCATATAAGACAAAAAACCTTGAAAATCTTCTTAAAAGTAGGGGGTCGTCTTATACGCCGGGTCGTCTTATACGCCGGAAAATACGGTATATACTTTTCCTATATATTCAAATTATAGATGTATATTATATTAAATTATATTAACTCATATTAAATTGTGCCAAGTTGCTAATATTCTTCAAACTTATTTTTTTTTTAAAAAAAACAAAAACAATAGCTCTTGTGATCATTATTCAGCCTAGATTAGGGTCCACATATCTTCTAATTGAAGAAACACCTGGTTATACTTACAATTAAAATCACGTTATTTGTGGGAAGACACAGTAAAGGATACTTGAGTCAAATAACAAAATATTGCATTTCTACATATTGTAAGATTAAGTTTATTATGTCATGGGCTCTGATGAGGAGGAATGAAGACACACAGTTGAATACAGAGAAACTCATTCTTTATTTAAGCTGAAACTGTACTGAGGATTTGGAGTCATCCTGCCTCAATATATAGCCAGACCCTCTGGTAGCAACCAATCGGATTGAACCCATGTTTGCCGCCCAAAGTGGACCAATTGCAGGACCGGAGATGTCCTGTCTGGGTTGCTGGAGAACCATTAATTCTCCAACAATGCACGTGGTGATATTACAAAAGCCCAGTACATAACAAAGTTAACTGCAACAACTACCATAACAAAATATTAGTATTTGGGAAAGACAAACCTAATTAGCTTTGAAATGTAGTCAGAAAGAATATCCACCTTATTCATCTTATTTTTAGGTCTTATAACACAGAACATAATTTAATCATTAAATCTCAGCAAGGCTAAGAAAGTACAATTTCTCTATAAGGGAATTAAAAATTATATAAGAGATTATCATTCTCTATTCATTCCAATGTGATTACTGGAAAAAATGTTTACTTCTCTACAATATCGCAAATATTTCAAAAGTCCTTTATCTCCTAAAATTGAATATGTTTTCCCAGGGCTTTATTCTTAATAAATGGTGGAACTACTGTTTCTTTCTCATGATTAACATTCAATGTATGTCTGCTGAAGTTTTATCCATATCCATATCTGGGTTCAACCAAGGGATCAATTTTCACATGTTTCCTTTCTGACAGTAACAGAAACTTATACTTTGGTTTGTATGAGTGAATGCATGTAGTTATCTGAAATCATGTTTCATAGCAGACATTTTCACATTCGGGAGCGATCAACCTTGGGATAACTAAGCCTTTTGAATTAATACTCACAATTTAAAAGTAGTATCAGTTAAACATGTATGATGTTGACTGGAAGAATAAGCAACAATATAATTTATACACTCATAAGCATGCAGTCATTCATTACTGTTTTACTCATACATAAAGATTCTCTTTTCATCCCCTATGGGTGACATATGCCTTTTTCAATCTTGGATCCTCTAGAAGATGCCAGGGAGTTTGAGGGTTCTGCACAGTGTCTTATCTGCCCTTAGTACTGCACTGTTCTGGCAGAGAATTCTAAGACTGTTTCTGTAATCTGTTGATGTCACTCTCCCAGCTTAGAAATCACAACCTTAAGTGTTCCTATCACAACTGTAACCACTTTGGCCTTTAATTTTCATATCCTTTTTAGTTCTTCCTACAGTACAACTCCTTGTACTTCTCCAGCTTCTCATATTTCTTCTTGCAGATCTTGATCCATTTCACACCTCTACATTTACTACCATGATGTCTGGTTGATTGGCCAGTACATGCTTGTCTTGATGTGGAAGTCATATAGGATCATAGCCTGTTATTCTCCACAACTTCTGTGAAATCTCCTGTCTGCACTTGGAGTCCAAGTGGTCTATCTCATATACTATGCAAATGTTTCTCCACACAGTGCCAGGTACTTGGTTGTGCAGCACAGTGTATGGTGTCCCTCCTTGCATCTTATACCCTGCCACTATAAGTTGGGCTGTTTCTGAGTTTCTCTCAGTTTGTGAAGGAACAACTAGGCTAAGCTGGCTCTTCTGAGGTTCTTTCCATTATCTGGATCTTGGGTCCTGTCTAGTATTGTGTGTGTATTGTGTTTGTGCATGTGTGCACACATGCAAAATCACTTAGCAATAGCAGTTAGACTTATATACCACTTCATAGTGCTTTACAGTCCTCTCTAAGTGGTTTACAGAGTCAGCATATTGCCCCCAACAATCTGAGTTCTCATTTTACTGACCTCAGAAGGATGGAAGACTCAGTCAACCTTGAGAAGGTGAGACTTGAACTGCCAAACTGCTGGCAGCCATGAGTCAGCAGAAGTAGCCTGCAGTACTGCATTCTAACCACTGTGCCACCAGGGCTCTTACTTGCTCATTCACTGAGAGAAGACTAAAAGCACTCTCCTTAACAATATTAGCAGCAGTAAAATAGCAATTTCACTATGGGTGTGTAATCATAGGTGTGGGCATGAACACACACAGACACACACATGTACACACACACAATTATTATCAATATTGAAGTTTCTGGTAGTTTTTGCTGCATAGTTTTCACCTGACTTCTTACCGGAAAGCCTCAAGGAAAGTGGCAAGACGACTGTCATGAGCAGAAAGAAAAAATTGTGGAACTGAATCATACAAGGTTCAGATTGCCTATCACTAATCTACACCATGCTAGATATTTCCATTTCAAATTGCAAGTTGAAGATATAGGAACACAAAAGAAATAATAACATGTTTTCAGAAATAGGTAAATCACATTGAAAACAGGATAGTTACCCATTGTATCCTTTTTCCTAATATTCATTTCATGTATTTGTCCTATAATTATATTTGTTAATTATAGCTAATCTTATATTGAGGAAAGCCTTATGATGACTAATTAAGAGTTACCATTAACCTGGAAACTACTAAGGTTATCTTAGCATTCCTCTTTTGTGTTTTTTCCTTGTTTGCATTGAAAGGTGATAAACTCTTTTCTAATATGATATGACTTTATTGATAGTATTCATTCTTATAATGTATAATCCAACAAATTCATAGCACAGGCAATGCATCATACAAGAAATGTCAATCTACATATTACCAATAAATGAGGAAGAAGCTAAGCTAGTTTGTCAATTCCCCCTTCTTTTCTCCTAAGTTTGCTTTAAAAAGATATAGCTCTAAAATCTGAGTGTTTCACATTTGTACAGTTCTTTCCTCAGTATATATTTTCTCATGCACAGAGGAGTGCTTGATAATAAAGAATATAGATAAAGCTTTATATGGAGCTGATCGATTGTCATACCATCTCTGATTACATTATATACTTAATATATAAACATGGTTTGTGTTGAACTGTCTTCTGGCTATCTTTAAGTCGATCCAATCACAATCAGACCCTGTCAAGATAATAATAGAAATGTGACTTTGAAATAGCAATTGGACAGAATCCTGAAACATTCTATGATTTATTATGAAATTGCTGCTTAGTGAGAGAATAATGTTGTTTTACAGGTTGTTTCAAAACCCAAAATGAATTATAGAACCTGGAAGCTTATATTAAATAACACTGATTTAGTTGTTTCTAAACTGACACAACCTCAGATATTATTTTGGACATATGCCTTAAGGTAAAAAGCCTGTGAATTCTCTAATTCTGACAATGCTAAACATGGCATATTCTGGGATTGTAGTTTGTTATTATTGTTGTTTTTGCAGTACACACACCAAGAAAGCAAACAATTAAAAATCAGAGATCATATTCCAATTCACTTGAAACTTTTTAAAATGTTTGATCTAGAAGCAATTACTGCATTACCTAGGCAGGGAATAACATCCACCTCTGGCCATTTTGCAACTAAGTTGATAGCTGATGCACCAAACCCTTTCTATTAAACAACAACAACAACCAAAATACTAATAATTTCTTTTCTGTTACAGAAAAGTTTTCTTATTTTAGTAAGTAATTTTATTTCTATAAAACTGTTTTGAAACAAACAAAGAAAAAGAAATATTTTTGGATCAGAAAAAATTGCAAGTTCTTAAATAAAAGTGACTAAACTAACAGACCAGCAAAGTACTGTGGAGGTAGTATACTTAGACTTTAGTAAGGCATTTGATAAAGTAGACCACAACCTACTCCTTGGTAAGCTAGGAAAAGGTGGAATATAGACAACATCACTACCAGATGGATCTGTAGCTGGCTGGCAAACTGTACTCAGTGAGTAGTCCTCAACAGCACTACATCCATGTGGAGAGAAGTAAGCAGTGGGATACCACAAGGTTCCATCTTAGGCCCAGTACTCTTCAATATCTTCATCAATGACTTAGATGCGGGAATAGAAGGGGAACTCATCAAATTTGCAGATAACACCAAACTGGCAGGAATAGCCAACACCCCTGAAGACAAATTCAGGATCCAAAAAGATCTTGACAAACTTGAACTATGGGCCCTGTCGAAAAAAAGAGTTTCAAAGTGGAGAAAAGCAAAGTTTTACATTTAGGTAGGAAAAATCAAAGGTACAAGTACAGGTTGGGCAAGACCTGGCTTAAAAACAGTAACTATGAAAGGGACCTTGGAGTCCTAGTGGACGATCAGTTAACCATGAACCAGCAGTGTCCAGCAGCAGCTAAAAAAGCTAATACAATCCTGGGTTGTATAAACGGGCATAGAATCAAGATCACGTGAGGTATTAGTACTGCTTTATAAAACCCTAATAAGACTACAGTTGGAATACTGCAGTCAATTTTGGTCACCATATCACAAAAAAGATGTTGAGAGTTTGGAAAAAACTCAGAGAAGAGCAACTAAGATGATGAAAGGCCTGGAGACTAAAACAAATGAAGACCAGCTGCAGGACTTGGGTTTGGCTGGTCTAAAGAAAAGAAGAAATAGGGGAGAAATGATAGCAATATTCTAGTATTTGAGGGGCTGCCACAAAGAAGAGGGGTCACGTTGTTCACCAAAACACCAGAGGGAAGGACAAGAAACACTGGCTGAAAACTGATCAAAGAGAGAAGCAACCTGGAATTAAGGAGAAACTTCCTGACAGTGAGGACAATTAACCAGTGGAACAGCTTGCTGTCAGAAATCCTGGGTGCTCCATCAGTGGAGGTTTTTAAGAAGAGGCTAGACAGTCACTTGTCTGAGATAGTATAGATTTTCATTCTTGAGCAGGGGGCTGGACTGGAAGACCTTCAAGGTCCCTGTGAGCTCTATTCTATTCTATTCTATTCTATTCTATTCTATTCTATTCTATTC
>JAKJMR010000752.1:409006-431280 GCA_024449315.1 Daboia siamensis | reverse complement strand
TATTATTATTATTATTATTATTATTATTATTATTATTATTATTATTAGCTTTTGCTCTGTAAATATATTTTGCACAGAAAAATGCTATTAATAAACCAAAACATATTAATTTTTAACCTATTTAAATCATGTGTTAAAAATGCAGAATTAGGGGATTCACATTTCTCCAAGTCCCTGGCAGATTTCTGTGGTTTTAGAAACATTGCTTTACATATGGAATGTATGGTCAAAACTTTTTCTAAGTGGAAATTACAGTTTTTATCTCAGCTACTAATAATCAGTTCTACCTCCCTTTCTCTTTAAATAACCCACCCACCAGCAATCTTCTTATAATGTTCCACTTTCATTGTTATATTGTTATATTTCATATCATTCTGGGTCAAAAAAGGCATCTTAACTTTAATTTGAAAACCCCTGAACCAGTTTCAGTTAGCACCAACAAAACTGCCTTTCAAAATTATCCCCCAAATGTGAAGGCAGGTAAAATAGGTAAATGATTTCTCCATGGCTTTCCAGTATGTATGTGTACAAGTTTTCAAGTGCAGGTTTCTTTCTGGAGATGTCAGCAACATTTCTTATGGTGGGATTTATTTGAAATATATAAAGCCAGGAAACTGATATTAACATATACTGTTTGGATATTCACAAATAAATAAATGAAAAAAAAAGCCATAGTTTATCTGTATAATGCAAACTTCATGGTCCAAAGTATTCTTTTTCTCTGAAGTAAGTTTTGCATCAAACATGATAGGAGAACAACAACAAAAAATTGCCTTTGCTAATTTCTACACAGTGGCATCTTCAACTCTTACTACATATTTAGATTTCTTCTATATTTCACCTCACTTTATGAAACAAAAACAGAAATTTCAGAAAAAGATTCTAAAATTATGTTGCTCAAAATCCACCGAAATAATTTCCATGTAATTTCTGTTTATTGATACAACTTTCCTACACATTTAATTTCATTTTACCATATTAGAAAATGTAAAAATAGAAGTTTGCATTTTCTAATTACAGCCATGCTGGGTACCCCATAGGAACTCACCAAAGCAGACTAAGGATCTAAGTGTCAGTCAAGCTGGACAAACCTTAGCTTCAGGCTATACTCTGAGTGGTCAATCATCTATGGGCTTCAAGACATGAGAAGATGGATACCAAGAAAACAATGGATAAACAGAATCCTGTATTCTCTTTCATACCCATCCAAAATCTATATTTATTTGTTTATTATTGCATCACTTCTATCCTGATTAATTGGAATCTTAGCAGATTGTTAAAAATCCCCAAAGCAGCAAATGACAAGGAATAAAATAATCCAAATACTGAACACAATTAAATTTAACATTTTAAACAGTAAGTGAAATATTTAAATCCCAAAAAACTCAGTGAAAATGTTTTCCTAAATATTAACATTGGATATTCATATTCATGCATGTACAATTATACATATTCATAGATATCCATACATGTGCACATTACTTCAAATATATAATGCACCTCTTTTGTTAGAAGCACTTGTTTTGGGACATATGTGGCCATATAAATATGATGAATGAATGAGTGAGTGCATGAATGAATGAATAAATTATAAAGCCTATTGCACATACAACTTCTTATACAACAATATAACCTCTTATAGAACACTTTTTAAAAGAATCATTGTTTGGCAGTGACTGAAGGCTTTTTTTAAAAAAAAAATATTTAATATCAGTGGAAAACTTATGAAGAAGTCACATTTAATGTATTTCCTGTTAAAATATGTGTGATGCTAATATCAGTGTCAGCTTATACATTATTCTGCTTCTCCAACCACATGGAATCACAACAGGTGTTAGGATTTAGCCACAGCTGATTTCAAAAAGAGTCAAACTAAGTTAGTAATCTGAAATCAGCAGGAAATTACAGAACTGTCAAGCTTAGCTTGAGAGTCTTCCCTCTTAATATTAACATACGATAAAAATATTTCCATAGATTCATAACACTAACATCTCTACATTCTGTCTCAGAAAATTTCCAAGGCACTCCAATTTCAAGAATGGGTCTTGAGGGAATACAGCATGGTTAGTGGGAGAAGTTGAAGAAAATGGATAATGCTAAAAAGCTTTCTATAAATATGGATAGCTATGGATTCTGTTTCATCATAGAAGGCAGTTATATTAATGAGTATAATAATTATTCAATACATTTAGTTCTCATGCATTGATATAATTATAAAATGACTACTGAGAATGAACAAAGTCTATACAGATTTATTTTAACAGATTCGTTTATTCTATTCCAAGATAACTGTTGCTTGCAATATTGGCATTAAATCAATAGCTAGTCATTCACTAATTTTGCTGTGAATCTGTTTTCATGAGGTTGAAAAAATACTATGCCTTGAAATGATTAATGGGAAAAGTGAAATATTCTGCAAGACAAAGTTTTCTAAAGCCAAGGAGCTGCAGTGGTAGCAGCACAATTGATGCAAAGGCTGGCTGCCCGCTGTTCAGACAGTGCAGCACCAGTTTTTCTTAAAAAGCATCCTGTTTATTGTGACAGCTCTTTTGCTTGACAACTTGAACTTCTTGACTGATGAAATTTATTGTATGTTGAGCCACATGAAAGATGCTTTAGTTTCAACTAACAGGTGTCTGACTTGAGAACAATGTTTCTTTCTGTTTGAATGATTATTGCAGGTCACATTTCTAACTGGTGATAATTTCAACCAGGTTTCTTTTGTTTGTTTGTTTGTTTCTTTTGCTTGGTAGGAATCTGTGCACTTTTACATTTCCCTACTGAATAAAGAGATGAAAGCGCAGTTTTTTTAACTTCTCTACAGAAAGTATTCCACATGTTAAATCTATTATTTATATATTTCCGTTAGATAAATTTGCTTTCATCAAAGAATTGTGGGTGCTGGTAAACCAAGTTGTTTGTCTCATCCCCCTACAATTGTTTTTACTGCTATAAATTAAATTAAGAACAAATTATTGACCCAAAGTCCCCTTTGGGATTTCAGGCTAAGTGAAATTTTCAACCAGAATCACCTCAATTCATTTTAATCACTATACTGGACTAGCTTTAAACTGTAACTTGATCATGCCTCATTTATGAATTTATGAACTGTGTTTATTCTGTAAAACTGAACTGGAACACATAAATTGTACCTCAAAGATAGATAATCAGACACCTGCCAGCCAGTAGATACATTATAAAAGCATTATAGAAGAAATAGGCCAAAACTTCTGGAGAAGGCCTCTATTATAATTTATGTTCAATTTAAATCAACTGTACATGGTAAAATTATTTTATAATAAGCTGCTGGAAAAAAATACTGTTTTATTTACTAGATTCATTCATTTATCTGTTAGATTTATAAGGTTACCAAATTCAAACAATTTGATTCTGGGTGATGTACAACCACAACAAATAAGCAATAAATTAAATGTATAAATATGAATATAAAATTCAGAATATAAAATTGTGCCAAAGCACCATATTAGAAATAACTCAAAAAGGATTTGCTCAACTGTCCCCAAATGTCTGGGAGAAAAGCCAGGTCTTAAAGGATTTTTTAAAGATGAACAAGTTGGTGTCTATTATATAATGGGGAGAAATTATTCCAGAAAATAGACAGCCACAGAAAAGGCACATTTATAATTTCAGTGCTGCTATTCAAAGTATGTTTACTGTATTGGCTATTCTTTTAAAGTCTTACACTTTAATTCTTATTTTTTGTTCCATGGATATTTATACTATTGTTATAATTGCTCTAGGTCAGAGGTAGGCAACCTTGGCTCTTTTATGACTCGTGGACTTCAACTCCCAAAATTCCTAAGCCAGCATGGCTGCCTCAGGAATTCTGGGAATTGAAGTCCACGAGTCATAAAAGAGCCAAGGTTGCCTACCCCTGCTCTAGGCCATTCTAAGTTATGAAAATGTAAGTATCATAAAGATGTACATAATTTAATGAGAGTGGAGGTTCATTTTCCAAGCTTGTGGGTTGGTTTCCAAGCATTTCATTACCAGGCTAGGTAACATCTTGAGCAGAGTTTAGGGGATGCCACTGTCAGTGTTTCTCTGTTTATAAGGGCTTCGTGTGGTCAGTAGGTCTTGTGATGGGTCAGGTATGGATCACATCAAGTGAGGGTCTTGTAATGGATCTTGTAATGGGAAGGTCACATCAGGTGAGGGTCATTGGGAGGTAAAGTGCTGGTTTTGGGGTGGGGAGGGGCAACTTTTCTTAGTGCTGTGGAAGAGAAAGGGCTGCTTGACATCTTTCTTCACAAAAGCTATCCAAAAAACTTTATATTCCAACACACAGCATCCAAATCGCAATGCACCACACAGTCAACCACTATGCAGAAACTAACCCTACCATACACAAAAGGTATGTCAGAAATGACAGCCAGAATTCTCCAATGTCTAGGAATAACAATAGCTCACAAACCACAGCCATACTCTGCCAGGAATTATCCAGAACCAAAAACAAGATACATAAGTATGAAAAAAAATGTAATTTTCAAAATCAATTGTAACAATTGCAATTGATTCTAGGTGACACAAACATCATGTCAATTGAAAACCAGAGTCTGCGAACACCAACTGGAAGACAATTGCCATGATTCCAAATCCCTAATCTCTACCCACACTGACACCAAACAGTACCAATTTTTTGGAGCAATACAAGAATCATTGGCCATGCTACCACCCACCATGCACTCCACAAGCAATTCCATCAACAGACACATCAACCTACAACCAGACTATGAACCCCTCAGAATTCAAATCAACCACACAGCCAACCACCTATGACACCAACCCTCTATCAACCTACACCCCCAGAACCTAACCAACACTTCAACTCTCAATGATCTACACCTAATGTGATCTCCCCATCACAAGACACATCACAAGACCTTCACCTACATGACTCAGACTTCACCCATCACCTCACATGATGCAACCCATTCCTGACCCATCACAAAACCCTTTTAAACAGAGGAACTCCACTGAATATGTTACCTAGCCTGGTAACAAAATGTTTGGAAACCAACCCACAAGCTTGAAGAATGAACCTCCATCCTCATCCTATACCTGAGCTACAGATATTCTTCACCAGTGCAAATATAATTTAATATTTTATTTAAAAAGAGATATTTTGACAAATAACCAAAGAAAATACACATAATATTTCAGGCAAGTTGAAAGGACCAGTTCCCAGAGGTTACCACAAACTCCATGTGTTTAGAAAATAAATGAAATTTAATGAAATGAAATAAAAAAAGTTTGAGCCCATCTAGAGATGTGAATTTAAATTTAAACTGATTAAAATCATGAATTGTGTTGCACACATTTTGTTATATTCCAACATATATTGTTAAAATCTATAGGTAAAGGTAAAGTTTCCCCCACACATGCGTGCTAGTTGTTTCCGACTCTAGGGGCCGGTGCTCATCTCTGTTTCAAAGCCGAAGAGCCAGCGCTTGTCCGAGGACGTCTCCGTGGCTATGTGGCCGGCATGACTAGACGCCAAAGGCGCACGGAACGCTGTTACCTTCCCACTGTAGTGGTCCCTATTTTTCTACTTGCATTTTTACGTGCTTTCAAACTGCTAGGTTGGCAGAAGCTGGGACGAGTAACAGGCGCTCACTCTGCTACGCAGCACTCGGGATTCGACCCGCCAAACTGCCGACCTTCTGATCGACAAGCTCAGCGTCTTAACCCACTGAGCCACTATCTCGCTTTTTATTACTCCTTTATATATAGCTTGGGAATTGATGATTGCCAGATATTTTCCAATAGGAAAATGAATCTACAGCTTCATCCCATGGAAGAGGAAGAAAAACCAAGAACCCTACCTTTGCAGAGGTTCAGTAACACAGATGAATCACAAATACCTCTGTTCAGCTCTCCAATACCAAAACTTTGGAATTGTTTTGAATTATCTACCTGAATTTTGCACATAGATGAATTATAGCAATTATGTTCCAATGTTCCATGTTTAACTGAAATCACAACATTCTTTTTAATGCACTGAAATTTACTGATGTATAGAAAATATTTCATATATTAGATGTTAGAAATAAAACAGGTACCCATAGTCTTGCTTCATTAAAGACAGCTAAACCAGTTATTAGTCAATTGTTCACCAATAAGCCTCATACATGCAAAATGCAAATTGCTACAAATTCAGAACTGAGAGCCAAAACCAACTCACTTAATTTAAATTTTATAGACTGTTTATTCCTTTTAAAAGTGGAACAACCCTCAATACTGACAGCACTGGGTTAAACAAAGAACCCAGTGCTGCCAATATTGAACTCAGTTCCAATTATTCCATCTCTGTAATAATAATCTCTGCACACCTCAATTAACTCAAAGTTAATTCTTGTTTGTTTTTATGTTGCATTCACAAAGATCTATATTACTAATCAGAAACAATGTAATTACTTCTGAAGTTCTGTCATGTTATTTTTTTTTAATCACTGAAAACTGATCTGAGATAAACAACTTCACAACTTTATTCCAGAAAAACCATTTTCCAAATATGTCAAAGAAATGGGGATGAAGTGATTTTCTACAAATTACTAATGGCGGACATGGAGCACTAGTCAACCAGTCCTTAGGGGCAGAATAATTGTCTTCACTTCAGACAATAAAAAGCATTGGCCAGAGGTAGCTTGTTTTCTTAGATACCTTTTCTGCAGACTTTGGAAATAAAGGGCAGAGTGACTGAGACAGAGGAATGTATTAAAATGTTCCAAATCCAATAGGACAGAACTAATTCACACATTAAATGGAAATCTTAACAACTATAAACACACAAACAAATAAAACTATTATAAACACAAGCTTAAAGTAAATAATTGGTTGCTTTCCAATTGAGAAAAATAGCAATTCATCAGAGCAATAGCCCCCATGTCTGAGTCATTATACTAAGCAGCAAGCTACATCTTTTGCTGTTGTTGGCAAAATCCTTACTATGGCAAAATAATTTTAGAACTGTCACAATCTACTACAGAAATTTATACCAGTATTAGAGATAAACAAAATATCATGAAAGAAGGGGCTACATAGTCCAAACTGTTTCATAAAAACAAGGCAACATCTCTTTGCATGGCTTATGAGTTTTGCTGTTTCTAAATTCCATGTCTGCCTGATGAAGTCCTTTTGGCCAGAAATGTCTATTGCTGGTATTAGAAAGGTAAGAGCCTGTCAGCATAAAAGCAATTGAACTTGAATATTGTAAACTTTGTTTACCATATTGAATAAATTCAGTAAAATTACTTAGGCTGTTCATATTCCACTTCAGAGAACTGACCAAACATGGGAAGCTGAAGGATAAATCTGACTCTACTTTCAGGGTAAATATGTCAATCTATATCACTAATTTTGCTGGTAGAGAATTCAAGTTTTGTTCCTAGTAGATCCATGGTGAGATGAATACCAGCAGGGATAGTACTCTTTCCTTAACAATCTGAAACACGTTTGAAGATGTATGAGATCGCTAGGTTTCTTGGCTTATTTTTTTTTCCTTCCAGCAAAAATTCTCCTTGTCAAATCTCTCCACAGAAACTGCTTCTTTGTAGCACATCCTACAGTGCCCATGTGACCAGACAACTTCATGTGACTTACATGTTTGGCCCAGAGAATACTTCAAAGAAGTAGCGGTGTGTCCTATACTGCAGTTCTAAAGAAAAAAAAGCAAAATCCTTTGACTACTTCATACATTTTCAAGAGTGCCCTCTCAGCTTAGTCATAAACAGATCAGTGAATATATCTAAGGCTTTTCATTAAAAATACAGACATAAAACTGCTGGATGGGAATATCTGCTTCAATAAGACACATTGAATTTATCCTACAATCCCAATGTTGTGGTTTGTGCTTGATGTCAAATGGGCAGCTTTCAGTGCAGAGCTGTATACTTTCAGTGCTATGTACAGAAGTAGAAATGGTGCTATCAGCCACATTAACATTGAGAATAAAATACCTTACTCACTCTGCCCATTCAAGAAACATTTAGAGGAATGTTAACTTGTTAACTTGTCATTATTAGCCATAGGGGCTTGAATTATTAGAAGATGTTTTTAAGCAACATTTGAAGGACAGAGATTTTGCATCTCTGTAAGCAGTACAAGCCATATGAAAGTCATGCTGCTTCCAAGCAATTCACATATGTTTTTATTTGTTTTCTTTATTTTTAACATCCTAAAATAAACAAATATCAGAATGTAAATTAATAATCTTGCTAATATTTATGTTCTTCCCCATGTCCAATTCAACCGTCCATCACAGAAGTAGAGTGAAATGAGACTTCAGCAGAAGAAAAGGGTTTTTTATTTCAAGCTATATAAGTAATATAGTATTCCTGTATTGCTGATGGCACAGAATGTACATCCAACAGAACAAGGTAGCTTGCATCTACTTTGTACCAGCTCCTTCATCCTGAAATACCTTGACGAGTGGCACATACAGTTTGGAACCCTTCCAAGCCAGACATTCTTTCATCATCATGTCACCTTTATGGTTCCTAAACCATTTGTTTACCTCCAGGGCTTCCCTCAGCTTTAATGGTGACCATTATCAGCTGGCTGAGTGGGAGCTAGCAAAATTGGTCTCATAAAGCCCTGCACTGCAAGATGCTTTGAAGGATCTAGTTAACTAATTCCTCCCTGGAGTTCTTGTATTGTATTGTGGTAGGTGTAATAATGCATCTGTCAAGAAATTTTTTCCTCCTGGCAGGTACCGAAGGATAAAGTTAAATTAATTGAAATATTGAGCCCGTTAGACTTGCTTGAGAAAACAGTTTCCTTGGGGTCTTCAGGGTCTCCAAGTTCTTGTGGTCTGTCCAGACCTCAAAAGGGATTTTACTACCCTCTAGGACAGGGCTTTTCAACTGGTAGTATGCATACCACTGGTGGTAGTTTGGCACCTGGCAGATGGTATGCGACTGTCCTAAAGAAGTGGTAGCAGGGCGGGAGAGGAATGAGCTGAAGTAGCGGCAGTACCACACAAGCCTTGAGGGAGAGACAGCTGGAGCTGAAGGGCTGTAGGGGCTTGGGAGGGCCTCCAGGATCTGCACAAGCAGCTATAAGCTGATTGGCACTTCTGCAGAGCTGTTGAAGCTCAGTGCCAGGCTCCAGCTAATTGGAGCTTCTGAAAGCAGCGCATAGCTGGAGTTGCACAGAAAAAGAGGGGAGAGAAGAAAGGATATAAAAAGAGGATGTTTTGGCAGGAAAGGGCCAGTGAGGGGCTGCTCCTGCCCCACCTCTGAGCATGTGCACAGGAGGAGGTGATGAGTGCCCAGCATCCCTGCTGACTACTCAGAAAGAGAAGAGGCTGGCCCAGGCCGACTGGATGATGTTTTATAACAACAAAGCCGAGTCTCCTCACATGGAGAAGGAATGGGCCTCTCTCTGACCCACACACTTTGCCCTCCTGCAACCATCATGAGCAACATGGCCAAGAAGAGTCAGCACAGTAGCAGCAGCAGCCTCCAGGAGGAGGTAAGCATATATGGGTGCCCCCTCAGGGAAGTCAGGCTGAACTGGGTTGAACTGCAGGGTCCTGGTGTCCTGGAAAGTCAAGGGCTGGGCTGGACACTTGCCCTCCACTGCCCAGGCCTCCAGGTGACCTGCACCACCCTCTGGAAGTCCCCCACATAAGCCAAGAGGGATGGTGAGGCTTGTCACTGCGTTTTTTTAAAGTGTTTGTCAGCTACGCACGTCTCACTCTGTTTTTCTGCCAGCTGCATAGTAATCTTATCAATGTAAACAAGGTGATTGTCACATGTCCAGCCATGTTATGGTTTCAATCTGTTTTTTGCTATTAAGTGCGCATGTCTACAAAAGTTTTCTCTTTACTTTTTTTCTTCTCTTTGTATTCTGTCTGATGAGAGGATGTAGTCAGTTAAGTTCTTTGTTTGTTTTCTAATTAAAGTTTTATATATAGTAGAATATGCCTCCGGTTTCTTTATTTTTACCTAATGTTTACCTTGTGTCAAATGAACCACGGTTCATTGCCCTCTGATAGGGAATTATTGATTTATTTTTCTAACAAGGCTCCCCCGGTGGACCATGCCCTGGCGCCTATCCCAGTCCCACCCCCTCCACTGAAGACCTCCCCATAGCCCCCCCAACCTGAGTGATGTTGAGCTGGCCACATCCCCGAGCCACTGACTTGTCAAAAAGTTGCAAAAGGGAATCACATGACTCTGAGACAATAAGACCATCATAAATATGAATCAGTTGCCAAGCATCCAAATGTATGGGGATGCTGCAATGGTCATAAGTGTGAAAAATGGTCATAAGCCACATTTTTCAGTGCCATTGTAACTTTGAACGGTCACTAAGCGAACTGTTGTAAGTTGAAGACTACCTGTACTTTATCACTTTTTTCCTCTTTTTTTGGTCATCAAGTTTTTGACACCTGGCTAGGCAACTCATGGTATTTGAATATTGCCATATTCTAAAAGTGGTACAATCAGTGAAAAGGTTGAAAAGTGAGCAATGCCGGAAATTTTAAGTTAATAAAGTCATATAACATTTTAAAAGAAGAAAAGATAATATAAACTTGGTTTCAGTATGGGCAATTACAGGCTAGATGGAAAGAGGACCAGAAAACTGGTTTTTTGATGACTGATGAAAACTTGGTAAAGCAAATTAGAGATCAAGGTCAAGCACATATAAAAAGGATATATCTTGCATTGATAGAAATTGATTCAGAGATGGAACTTGTTAAAGATTGTATGATAAAGTGGGCTCAGAATTTTTAAGAAGTTATTACAATGGATACTTGGGAAAAAATTTGGGTGAGAAACGTAAAATTTACACAGGCCCAAAATTTAAGAGAGAACTTTACAAAATGTTTTATAGGTGGCATTTAGATCCTAAAAAATTAGCAAGTATGTATCCGAATTGCCAGCCCAAGTGTTGGAGGTGTGGTTGTGAGGACGCAACGTATTTTCATATATGGTGGACTTGTAAAAAGGTTAAAGCTTTTTGGATTAAAATTTGGTGGAATATGCAAAAAATATTCAAGAAAAGGATAAAGTTTTCTCCACAATTGTTTTTATTGGGTATTATCACAGATACCACCGTTGTAGATATTAAATTGATGTTGAATTTAATTACGGCAGCGAGACTTTTAGTAGCGCAATATTGGAAGAAGGAAGAACTACCAAATATAGAAGAATGGACTTAAAAGTTTCTAACTTGGCAGAGATGGCAAAGATTTCAGCATATTTGAAAGATCAATCGCAACAGAGATACACTGTGGAGTGGAAGAGATGGATAGATTATATTCAGAATAAATATGGGACTAAAAAGTTTCACTTAGCATTTGAATAAGTAGTGGATTTATATGATGTATAATTAGCTTGTGGTTATTTTATTAAGAGTTAAAGTGCGATAGAATTTAATATCTTATTGTTGTTTGCATATTTTAGATTATGTTTGTTTGTATTTTTATACCCTGTATTTAGTTCTCGGAAGTCGGGGAGGGGGGAGGGGAGGGGAGGGTTAGGGAGGTTTGGGGAGAGGGGAGGGGGAGGGGAGGGGTTTTGTATTCAAAAATGTATTGTAAAACTTTTCAATAACAAAAAAGAAAAGAAAAGTGAGCAATGCCGAACAGATGACATAGCTTTCTTCTCCCACATTACCCAAAACTTTTTGGTGTCATTTAATTTGCAAGAGGTGTTGGCACATGGGTGGAGTTTTCCTTCCTGGTTCTTTTGAAGCAAGACAGCTCCCCATGGCTACATTACTAGCTTCTGTGCAGATTATGAAGGGCGCTGTTGGGACCAGGTACTTAAGGGTTGGTTCAGCTGTGAAATGTTGAACCAACCCTTTTCAAAAGCTGCTTGACAATCCATAGTCCAGTTGAACAGCTGGCTCACCTTGGGTTTCAGCCCCCCTCCTGTTTTTAACAACTTGGTAATAGGCAAGGCTATCTGGGGTGGGGGGAAAGCAAAGGGGGAGATGAATTGTCGGTAGAAGTTGGCAAATCCCAGAAAGCTCTGTAGCTGACTCCAGGTTCAGGGGACTTCCCACTCTAATATGGTTTCCACTTTCCCAGGGTCCATTTCACCCCCTTGCTTAATATGCAATACCATAAATAGACCAAGCTACTTTTGTGGAAGTCACACTTGGATAGTTTGACATAGAGCTCAGCTCTCAGTAGCTTCTGCAGCACTTCCCTCACTAGTTTCATGTAATCTTCCATTGTCTCTGAGTAGATTAGAATAACATCCAGGTAGACCAGCACTCCTTTGTACAGATAATCATGCAGCACTTTGTTAATTAGCTGCAGTCCAAAAGGCATCACCCTGAATTGGTAGCATCCCAATGGGCAATTATAAGCAGTCTTCCATTTATCTCCATTCTTTATCCTCATGTGATTATACGTCTCTCTCAAATCCAACTTGGTGAACACCTTCCTCTTGGACAGGTATAGGTGTCCAGCATGAGGGGGAAAGGGTACATGTTTTACACACACACACACACACACACACACACACACACCATTAATCCCCTTAAAATCCATGCACAATCTCAACAATCCATCTTTTTTTTTCCCTTAAAGAGGACTGGGTGTCACCACTTGGATTTAGCTGGCTGAATGAAGCCCCTGGCCATGTTCTTGTCCACAAAGGCTTGGAGTTCCTCCATCTCCCCTGGGAACACAGAGTTATTTTTGGTTTAGGGAGTTTTGTTCCTGGTAGCAACTCAACAGCACAGCCTATGGGGTGGTGAGGAGGGAGCGCATCAGACTCCTGCTCACTATAGACTTCTGCCAGGTCTCGATATTCCTTTAGAATGCTTGCCTCTACTGGGCTGCTTTCAGCTAACATGTTGATTGTCTCTGCTTTCACTTTCACAACCGATCACACTTGGCTAACTTTCTGCAGCTTTTCCATCCCCAGTCCTTTCTCATCTTTAATCCTTAACTGCCACTTGTTGCTTCCCCAGTCAATTAATGGATTCTACTTTTTCAGCCAAGTCAGCCCCAGTATCATTGTCTTTGCCATCTTTGGGGCTACAATAAAACAGATAATCTGTTTGTGGCTACCCACCATTAGGCTCATTGGCTCAGGCAGGAAGGTTGAAGGCACCTCACCCCACCATAAGTGAGTCATACACTTGCTCAACCTTCATGGGTTGTTTCAGTCCTTAAGCCTTAGTCCCACCAGTCCATCATTTTCAGGCTGATTAAGCAATATGTATTATATTTATATATATTTATATTTATTAAACTTATATACCGCCCTTCTCCCGTAGGACTCAGGGCGGTTCACAAGGTTTTTAAAAAACAATACAACAAATTACAAAAATTAAAAACAATTAAAATTATTACATTAACCTTGAATAAATAAAATCCCAATTAGAATCCAATTAAAACCCCAATTAATACTCTCAGTCCAGGCCCGAAAGCTCAAAGAGCCAGGTCTTCAGGTCCCGGTGGAATGAGCGAAGGTCAGGGGCAGTCCTAAGCTCTATAGGTAGCTGGTTCCAAAGGGCAGGCGCACCCACAGAGAAGGCCCTCCCCCTGGGTATTGTCTGCCAGCAATCTTTTACCGGCGGTACCCTGAGAAGACCCTCCCTGTGGGAGCGCACAGGACAAAGGGAGCTTGATGCTGGCAGCAGTGCTCCCTCAGATATCCCGGACCCAAGCCATTTAGGGCTTTATAGGTCATCACCAGCACCTTGAACTTACCCGGAGGGCAACTGGAAGCCAATGCAGCTCGCGGAGCAGAGGTGTTATGTGGGAGTATCGGGAAACCCCCATCACAATCCACGCGGCTGCATTCTGCCCCAGCTGAAGCCTCCAGGTGGTCCTCAAGGGCAGCCCCATGCAGAGAGCATTGTAGTAGTCCAATCGGGAAGTCACAAGCACATGAGTGACTGTGTGCAGGGCATCTCGGTCCAGGTAGGGCTGCAACTGGCACACCAGGTGAACCTGGGCAAAAGCCCCCCTGGTCATGGCTCCTATATGGTCTTCAAAACTGAGCTACAAATCCAGGAGGACGCCCAAATTGCGAGCCCTATCGATGGGGTCAACACCTCACCCCCCATCATTAAAGATGGAATAGACTGGTTAGTCCGAGATCCCGGTATGCACAGCCACTCAGTCTTGGCAGGATTGAGACAAAGCCTGTTTCTTCCCAACCAGACCTGGACCGCCTCCGGGCAACGGGACATCACATCGAGGGCATCACTGGGTTAGTTCGGGGTGGAGAAAAAGAGTTGGGTATCTTCAGTATACTGATGATACCCCACCCCGAAACTACGAATGATCTTGCCCAGCGGCTTCGTATAGATGTTGAACAGGAGGAGAGAGAGAACCGACTCCTGAGGAACTCCACAAATGAGAGGCCTCGGGGCAGACCTCTGCCCTCCCGTCAACACTGATTGCAAGTGGCCCAGGAGATAGGAGGAGAACCACTGCAAGACAGTGCCTCCCACTCCCAACCCCCTGAGATACCGCAATAGGATACCATGGTCAATGGTATCAAAAGCCACTGAGAGATCTGATAGAATTAGGACAGAGGAGCAACCCCTGTCCCGAGCCTGCCAGAGATCATTCACCAGCACGACCAATGCCTTCTCCATGCTGTACCCGGGCCTGAAACCCAATTGGTACGGGTCCAGATAATCAGTTTCCTCCAGGAACAGAGGAAGCTGATGCGCCACCACACTCTCAACAACCTTCGCCAAAAAGCAAAGGTTGGAGACAGGACGATAGTTGTTTAAAATCGCTGGGTCCAGGGCAAGCTTCTTGAGAAGGGGCCTCACCACTGCCTCCTTCAAAGCGGCGGGGAAGACACCCTCACTCAAAGAGGCAGATATTACTGCCTGGAACCAGCTTCGTGTTTCCTCCCGAGCCGCATAAATCAGCCAAGAGGGACACGGGTCCAATAAACAGGTGGTGGAACTAGCCTCCCCATAATCCTGTCCATATCATCAGGGGAAACAGGATCGAACTCAGTCCAGATAACATGCTCAAAACTGTCCAATTCCTCCACATCAGACTCTGCCCAGTTAGAGTCCAAACCGGCCCAGATCTGAGCGATTTTGTCCGTCAGATGATGACTAAACTCCTTGGCCCGCCCCTGCAAAGGCTACAACCTGAATCCAGCAGGGCTGTGAAGACCCCCTTGCTCCAGACTGGGGGAGTACCACTTCCACCTGGGCAGTCAATGGGGTGATTGTGCCACTTATCATTGGATCGAAGCCACAGTTTGAGCCATCCCCAGTGTTGACCCTTGCATGCTCCGCTCCTCACACTTGCACTCCCAGTGCGGTCCCCTGACCTGTTCCACTCATTGAATGTCCATATTAGTACTTCTTTGGGATAATGAGATATAAAGTCATATTATGGTTGGCCAAATAGCAGCCTTTCCTAAGTTGGTTCCATTTATATGCATAGATTTTATATACACCATTTTTCCCTACAATTTTCTTATAAAAGTAGATTCTCCTTTATTATTTCTCTGCCAAGACTGGCCAAGTAAATCCTTAGTTTTTTAAAAAAGGGAATCTCTATATCCTCTACACACATACATGTTTGCTTTCCATGAATGTTTTCTCCTGCAGTTTATCTTAAGAGCATTATCTTTCTTTACAAATTGTTAAAGCTTACAATTTATGCAAAGTGGGATAAGAGATGAGTTGATACTGTCTCATGTAACTTTTGAATACTACTAGAAAAGAAAGGAATAGTAAGGGTGCCTACATATAAGTTGAATGATTATAATATAATATTATTTAATTTGGGAAGATCCTTATAGGGATCAGTTTCAACACAGACCTGATGTTTTGGAAACATGCTATGAATTAGTTAGAATAATATGAGCAAACATTGCTGTTGTCTTTGAAAATGAGCAGCAACCAGCAGCTGAATGTCCTAAGTCCTTTATTAACTTCTATAAAAGTTACCATGTCTTGTTTTAATGTCTTGCTTTTGAATAGTCCCTATATTATTTTGCTTTATTTTGCTTGAGCTTTTATCTCATTTAAGTGTTCATTGCATTTGAATCCACAAACCTCATGCCTATGTTTTGTTGTGGCAAAACATCTGTTAACATGAGCGTTAATGGGAGAGATATTACAAACTGCAGTGTATCTTTGGACAATACAGAGTTGAATGAAAAATTGAATAACCTATTCTTTTCTCCTTCTTCTTACACTGTTCATCAGAGCAGAAGATTCTAACCAGCAATTCTCAATTAGGCTAATACATGACTGTATTTTTATTTTTTATTTGAAAGGGAAATTTGAGACAAATTGCTTTCTTCTGATCACAGAATACTATATTCAGATAACAATATTCTGTAATATATTTCTTCATCAAAATTGATGTTTTGGCTTGAACATAGGGTCTCATTTTTCATATCCTTTCAGCTATTCACTACCCATTTTTGACACAATAGTGCTAATCTGAATGGAATATTTCCCTGTTAATTTTGGCATGAATTGTATCATCATATTTACAAATGAATAGATTGTTCTAGGGCAGATTTTTCATCAGGTTGATAATTAGACAAATAGTAAACAATTATTGAATATGTTCATAAAGGTTAGTCTGTTTGTTAGTTTTACTTGTTTTACTACAGTTGTTTTTTTTAAAAAAAGAATACAGACAAAAGAGCCAAAGCAATAAACATTAATAAACAGAAGAAAAATGGGAAAAACAAAATAAAATATGCAAATAATATGCAAATAAAACATATAATATAAAATATTAAACACAATGACAATTTCTAATAAAAAAAATAAAAATAAGGTTCCATTGTTACAACACTATGCCAGAGGAAATTATTTTGTGTCATTGTTTGACTGGCAGAAAAGTCTGCTTTTTCAAAAACTGGTAAATTACATATCTCCAAAATCAAATCCTTAATATATAGAATACTATTACTTTTCCAATTAATTAACTTGGTAACCCCTTATGCCCAATTTAGCCTCAAAAACATTTAAATCCCAACTTTTGGAAGATAATTCAACACAACATTAATTTCTTTTAGATTAAAAAGAATCTCACATAATCTAGTTGCATTTATTAAAATATTGTTTCAAAACAATGCCAATAACTTACAAGACCAAATAATGTGTGCCAGTGACTGCTCCAAGAAAGTCCGGCATCAATTGTTTCAAATACATTCTTTGGGGCACCCAATATACTGAAAATAATGTTTTGCATGAATCAATCTCAATCTTAAATTGAATGAGACCAATTTAACATTCTTTAGAATGGCAACAATTGATGTTCCATTATTAGATATACTAGTTCTTTAGTTCATGTATTATGAATAACATTGATATAAATTATACTTTTAAAAAATGTTTAAAGAAACACAGTGTAGATTTAATTTAAGATACTGACTCTGTCAAAGTACAAAGTAAATGATTTAAAGTAGTATTCAGTATTCCACCCAAACTTTCCAATAAAAGGTTTTGCCTCTTATTTTTAGAACAGAATTCTTCCAGAATTAAACATTCATGAGCATGAACATCAATTTGCAATCTAACCCAACCCAACAAAGTCTAGCTGCTCTCAGTCCCAGCAATGAAAGACCCTCTTTAGAGGTTTGAGGTTTGTTCAAGCCTGATAATATTGCAAGTTATTTATTTATTTCAAAGACTAGTATGGCTGTTCACCTAATGTGTCACAGTTCTGGGTGGCTCAAAAAATCATAATAAAGCCAAAGGAAATAATAAAGTCAAAACAACTAATCCTAGTTCTATGTCTATTCTAATACAAATTATGCTTTCACTAACAAAGGCAATGAATATTATATAAGTTAAGCAAAGTTAATTTGAATAAGAAAAATTAATGTATAAGTGAAAGAAATCAGTGAGACTTAAAAACATAATTGTGATCAAACATTTATATTGTACCTTCCTTGATGATTTGAAGCCTTTGTTGAAAGAGGTGACATCAAGTAAATAACTGTCATGTCTGGACTGTAAAAATCTAGACAACCACTATTTGGCAGCAAACATATACAAAAAGCCATGAATTTTCTACCTCACATACAGTCATCATACATGATTTCAGTAAGCAATCAGTTTAGAATCAAATGGCCAATTAACGGAAACAAACCTCCGTGCTATCAGCCCCCTCTACCACAAAGATCCTGCAGGAGAAGGGCAGTGTGGACAACCGTGGGATCTGGCAGGGTGAAATCTGTCAACCATAAACCCAAAGCTTTCGCTGTGTCCCTGCACCACAGATACAGTGCCCTTTCTGACCTTAATAAGGACATTAAGGAGACAGGTAAAGGTATCTGTGATAATAACTCAAATAAGCAGGGGATCGTGGTCCAAGATGAAAAACTTGTTTTCGATAGGGAGAAGTATGAATCTGGTCAAGGGACGCGGTGGCTCAGTGGGTTAGGACGCTGAACTTGCCGATCAGAAGGTCGGCAGTTTGGCGGGTCAAATCCCAAGTGCCGCGTAACAGAGTGAGCGCCTGTTACTCGTCCCAGCTTCTGCCAACCTAGCAGTTCGAAAGCACATAAAAATGCAAGTAGAAAAATAGGGACCACTACAGTGGGAAGGTAACAGCGTTCCGTGTGCCTTTGGCGTCTAGTCATGCTGGCCACATGACCACGGAGACGTCTTCGGACAAGCGCTGGCTCTTCGGCTTTGAAACGGAGATGAGCACCGGCCCCTAGAGTCGGAAACGACTAGCATGCATGTGCGGGGGAACCTTTACCTTTTACTATGAATCTGGTATTACATACCAGTCATGCAAGAACAGAAAGGCATCCAAAAAGAGAAGCCACCTTCTGGTTGGTGATTCAATTATAAGGGATGTAAATTTAGGAAAGGACACAGAGGTTTTGAAAGAGGTCAGGTGTCTTCCAGGTGCTACTGCCAGTAGGGACAAGAAGCGTATTTTTAAAATAGTCAAGAACGCCAGCAAGGATTGTGATGTGGAGGCTATTGTACATCTTGGCACTAATGATCTGTCCCAAAAAGATGTACTCTCTGTGCAGAATGATTTCCAGAGCTTGGGGCAGGAACTTAGCAGAATAGGCTGTAGGCTTACTTTTTAAGAGGTTTTACCAGTGAATAAGGAGCAAAATGGAAAAGGCCAGTGTACAGCAGAATTTAATATGTGGCTAAAGGAGTGGTGTAAAGGAAAAGGCTTTGGTTATATTAGTCATGATGTCTGTAGCTGGTCCAATGAAAAAATGTATAAAAGAGATGGTCTGCATCCATCCAAGAAAGGGACTGAGTTACTTGGCAATAAAATCACAGCTTTTTTGGAGGAACATTTAAACTAAATAATGGGGATCGTGAGTTAATTGATACAGAACATCACTGTCCCTGGCAATCTAAGAAAATAGGGGAAGCCAGGCACCACACAAGTTATGCAGCAAGTAAACACAGGGTCAGTCATAAAGGACTCAAATGTCTATTCACTAATGAACAGAGTATGAACAGTAAGCAGGGTGAACTAGAAATTCAGGTAAATGAGGGCAGATATGACATTGTTGCCATTACGGAAATATGGTGGGACGAAACCTACAAATGGAACACACAGCTAGAGGGATTTAAACTATTTAAAATAAACAGACTAAACAAAAGAGGAGGTGGAGTTCCTCTCTATATAAGAAATAACTTTATCTCTACAGAAATAGAGCACAACAATGACGAAAACTGTAAACTTGAAAGCATTTGGGTCAATATAAAAGGGGAAAAAAATGACATTGCCATAGGTGTATACTATAGGCCGCCCAACCAAGCAGAGGAAATAGATGAACTTTTTGCTAGTCAGCTAACTAAGGTATGTAAGAAGCACATCACAATAGTAATGGGGGACTTTAATTACCCTGATATCAACTGGGAGACAAACTCTGCACCAAGTGGAAGATCAAACAGATTCCTGTCAAACCTAGCAGACAACTTTCTCTCCCAAAAAGTAGAGAAGGGAACTAGGGGATTAGCCATATTGGATTTAATTCTCACAAACAGAGATGAAGTGATAGAAGGTGTCGAAGCCACAGGAACCTTGGGGGGAAGTGATCATGCAATATTGGAATTCAACATTCTGGAGGCACAAGCAGTAGAACACAGCCAAACTAGAGTCTTGGACTTTAAAAGAGCTAATTTAGAGAGACCATGGGAAGAATTCCATGGATGAGAATCCTAAAGGGGAAAACAACTCAAGAAGCTTGGGAAATTTTGAAAAGTGAGATAATAAAAGCCCAGTCTAGTACAATACCAACAAAGAAGAAAAATAACAGCTCTCAAAAGAAACCAGCATGGCTGCATAAAGAACTCTCTGATAAATTGAAAGATAAAAAGGACAAGTATAAGAATTGGAAAGAGGGGCACATAACTAAGTCAGAATATCAGCAAATAGCCCGTGCCTGCAAAGATGAAGTGAGGAAAGCTAAGGCTCAAAATGAACTAAGGCTTGCGACCAAAGTCAAAAATAACAAAAAATGCTTCTTTCAACATATAAAAAACAAGAAAAAGTTAAGGAAATGATTGGTCCATTAGTGGGGGAAAGTGGCAAGAAGATGACAAGTAATAGGGAGAAAGCAGAACTATTTAACTCGTTTTTTGCATCTGTCTTTACACAAAGGGAAAAAACAGTCCAACCTACCCAAACCAGTGCCATAAAAAACAGAATAGAAATGCAAGTTAAGATAGGCAAGAAAATGGTAAGTGAGCACCTGTCCAGCCTAGACGAGTTCAAATCACCAGGACCAGATGGATTACACCCTAAGGTTCTCAAGAAACTGGCAGACGTGATCTCAGAACCACTGAACTATATTTTTCAAAGATCCTGGAGCACTGGGGAACTACCAGAGGACTGGAAGAGAGCTGATGTAGTTCCCATCTTCAAAAAAGGGAAAAAAATAGATCCAGGAAACTACAGACCTATCAGCCTGACCTCAATACCTGGGAAGATTCTGGAAAAGATAATCAAACAACAAATCAGCGAACATCTTGATGCAAACAAAGTCATCACTAAAAGTCAACATGGGTTTGTCAAAAACGGATCATGCCAGACAAATCTTATTACATTCTTTGACCAAGTGACAAAACTAGTGGACCAGAGGAATGCTGTAGATATAATTTACTTGGACTTCAGTAAGGCATTTGATAAAGTAGATCACAACCTACTGCTTGACAAGATAGAAAAATGTGGGTTAGATAGCATCACCACCAGATGGATTTGTAGCTGGCTGACAGGCCGTACTCAGCGTGTGGTCCTCAATGGAACCGCATCTACATGGAAGGAAGTGTGTAGTGGGGTGCCCCAGGGCTCTGTTCTGGGCCCAGTGCTCTTCAATATCTTCATTAATGATTTGGATGAAGAGATATATGGGGAACTCATCAAATTTGCAGATGACACCAAGCTGGCAGGAATAGCCAATACTCCAGAAGATAGCTTAAGATACAGAAGGATCGGGACAGACTCGAACACTGGGCACTATCTAACAAAATGAAATTCAATGGTGAAAAAAGTAAGGTTCTACATTTAGGGAGGAAAAATCAAATTCATAGGTATAGTATAGGTGGTACCTTGCTCAATAGTAGTAACTATGAGAGGGATCTCGGAGTCCTAGTAGACAATCACTTCAATATGAGCCAGCAGTGTGCTGCAGCTGCCAAAAAAGCCAACACAGTGCTAGGCTGCATTAACAGAGGGATAGAATCAAGATCAAGTAAAGTACTAATACCACTTTACAATGCTTTGGTAAGGCCACACCTGGAATACTGCATCCAGTTTTGGTCACCACGATGTAAAAAAGATGTCGAGACTCTAGAAAGGGTACAGAGAAGAGCAACAAAGATGATTAGAGGGCTAGAGGCCAAAACATATAGGGAATGGTTGCTGGAATTGGGTATGTGTAGTTTAACGAAGAGAAGAGTGAGGGGTGACATGATAGCAGTGTTCCAATATCTCGGGGGCTACCACAAAGAAGAGGGAGTCAAGCTATTCTCCAAAGCACCTGAAAGCAGGACAAGAAGTAACAGATGGAAACTAGTCAAGGAGAGAAGCAACCTAGAACTAAGGAGAAACTTCCTGACAGTTAGAACAATTAACCAGTGGAACAACCTGCCTCCAGAGGTGGTGAATGCTCCAACACTGGAAGCTTTTAAGAAGAGACTGGACAGCCATTTGTCTGAAATGGTATAAGGTTTCCTGCCTGAACAGGGGGTTGGACTAGATGACCTCCAAGGTCCCTTCCAACTTTATTATTATTATTATTATTATTATTATTATTATTATTATTATTATTATTATTATTATTATTATT
>JAKJMR010000752.1:387684-408906 GCA_024449315.1 Daboia siamensis | reverse complement strand
AATAAACTCCCCTGAATTCATCTCATTTGTTTTCCTACTTTTGAAGTTCTAAAATTGTTATTTCCATTAATGCTTCTTAGCCAATGTATAAACACTTATAGTAAGACTTTTATTATAATTTCCATTTGTTTCACTCTTTTCATTATTGTACCTCTTTAAATGAATTTGATTCTGAATGACATACTGTTTAATTGGTTCATTTATTAAATTGATTATTTTTATTGATAGATTCTTTGGGGAAAGTATTAATAAATTCATCAGTGGAATATAATTAAAGCTTTAATGAATTAACATTTTGTTCTACTGTTTTTATTCATTAAAATATAAGATAAAGTCCATGATACAGAAGAAAAAAAGACAAAGTTTAGTTGTTTGGTTTTCTGGGTGTAATAAAAAAGAATATTTATATTTGTAGCACAGTCCCTTGTGGAGAGAGAGCAGTGGAGCTAACTAACAAGGAATAGAAATCAAACTCTGGACTCTTCAAGGAGTAAAGAACTTACTGAGATTTTATTCCCCCAGTTCCTTGAGCATTCAGGGACAGTACATGACACCAAAAGAAACTCTTTGGAGCTTTAGCAATCAAATCAAGTTTTCAAAATAAATGTCAAAATAAAACATATAGCCAAGGAAATACTGTAAATGGCTCTGATGGCAGAAGGCTGAAGGTTGTTCTCATGATCCTGCACATTTTTAATGATACTTCCAGGTTTAGCTATGAGCATATAGGCATCTCCTTACTTTCTGGCCCTTCTTTCTTTCTGGGTAAGGTTTCTAGTGAGAGGAACCATCTCTGTCTCTGCCTGAGCAATGAGTTCAGTCTCAGCCAAGTGGCATAGAAAGGTAGAAAGATTGTTCTGGTAATGATAATCTAACAAGTATTTTCTGTTTAGACTTATTTTTGTTGTTTTCATCATCTGGCATCTGCTATTCTTCTTAAACCTTCTTTTCCAAACCCCAGACCTGTGATTTCTTTAAAAACAACCTGTATTTATTTTTATTTATTTATTATATTTTTATACCGCCCTTCTCCCGAAGGACTCAGGGCGGTGTACAGGGCAATAAATATAAAAAACAGAGTATAAAAGTTAAAATACAATTAAATATAATGCCCAAATTTAGAATTTAACACAATAATTAAGAATATGTTTTAAACCCCAACCCTAACCCATCAGACCAGGTCAGATTGCTCAAATAAATACGTTTTTAGATCGCGCAGGAAGAAGCGAAGGTCGGGGGCCATCCGGAGCTCAACCGGCAAGCGGTTCCATAGGTCTGGCGTGCCCACAGAGAACGCCCTCCCCCTGGGGGCCACCAATCGGCATTCTTTGATCGGAGGCACCCTGAGGAGGCCCTCTCTGTGGGAACGCACTGGACGGAGGGAAGTTGACACCGGCCGCAGGTGTTGCCGTAGGTAATCCAGACCCATGCCATGTAGGGCTTTGTAAGTCATTACCAACACGTTGAATTTCACCCGGAGGGCAACCGACAGCCAATGCAGTTCGCGGAGCAAAGGTGTAACATGGGAGTATCGGGAAACTCCCAGTACAACTCGCGCGGCTGCATTCTGCACCAGTTGAAGCCTCCGAGTGGACTTCAAGGGCAGCCCCATGTAGAGAGCATTACAGTAGTCTAGACGAGAGGTCACGAGCGCATGAGTGACTGTATGCTTAGCAACACTGAGTCTGCAGGCATACATAGTGTGTGGCTAGGCCTAATTCACAAGAAAGCTGGTGTTTTCCTTCACACTAATATGAGATATTAAAATGCCTAGAAATTAGCTTTGCTCCTTGATTTGTATACATTTCCTTGATTTGTATACATTGAAAAAAAATCTGGTACCAAATGCTTTTGTGCTAGGAATAGCAGGAAAAAGTAGATTGATATGGATATGCCCACGTATAGGTACAAAAATAATGCATGTCCAGCATCAAATCTACCCTCTGAGTGCCAGTTTCAATGCTCTTTCTTAGAGAAAAATCATCAATCTAGTCTGACATCTGAAGTACAGTGAGCAAAGTTCAATACACTTCAGATTCAAAAGGGAATGTGGAAAAGTATAAGGACAAATGAAAACACCAGAATGTAAGATAAATATTGCTATGTGTCACTGAACAAAGCAGCAAATGTACAATATGAGATTTATAGCATCAGCCCTGGAAAAGAAAGAATTTATAGTTTTGACCAGGAATGTATCATTTAAACAATAAAAAGAATTCTGAAGAAAACAAGAATAAATAAAATATAATAAGACCAGCTGTTCTAATCCCAAGAAACTTAATTGACCAGGTAGAGTTTACAAATCTACTCTTCAATTCCAAATGGAGTCTGCTAGATGAATTAAGAAATACAGGAGCCACTGTCAAATCCTTTTGCTAGGCTAAATTAGTGCTGAGAACTCATAAAAATACCTTGTATTACTCTTGTGTTCAACCTTTATCCAACTTTAGCTAAGTTAGGATTGAACAAGAAAATCTAAGATCTTTCTCACAAGAATATAAGGAATAAGCAATGGCTGACATCTCTGTTCAGTTGTTCTACCAACCAGTCAAAATGAGTGATTGGGTGGATAGCACAAAACAAACAAAGAAACATTTTAAGCTGCCTCTGCTTAAAATGAACTTAAAAAATTATTTATAGAAGTGTTGAAAGGGACCTATGGTTATTGATTTATCTAAAACTGTGATAAATGTAACAATGTTTTATATAAAAAAATAGGAAGTAAAACTCATAACCAAAAGTTCAAACTAAAACAGAACCCCACTGAGCTTAAAGAAAGCTGCTACATTTCCAAGAAAATGGTCAGGAGAAACATTCCATTACCATTTTTATGTATCTCTTTGAGGTTAATGTTTTGAGAGACTACACAATACTGCAAATGTCTTACTTTTTTATGATTCATGACTACAACTTTTCTACATAAAATAATTCTGATTACTGAAGTTCATATAAGTGTGGAATTAATAGAACAATCTTTAATTTAAGTGCCAATAATAATTCAAAATCACTGTTCTGACAGATACTTATAAATTATATTCCTTTTTATCTGAAATGCATTTCAAATAAGTGAGATGATACTTATAATGTCATACATAAATGTAACTTTTCCTTGAAAATCTCCAGTAATGGAGTACTCATTACTCCAGACGCCATTCTGTTCCATTGCTTAACAGCTTTCCCAGGATATTTGCCTTTATTTTGAGTTTGAACCTCTCTCTGTAAAGCTTCCACCCATCGATTCTTGTTCTAACCTATTGTCAGTTGCATGCAATATGACTCCAACTCCATAGGTAATGAGGGCCATGATATTATTTAAAGAGTGACTCATAAAGAGGTCAAAAGATAACCTTTGGTTCTTACAACATGTCCTTATGGGTTGGCAGAGGAATCGTATTTTCTTTAAAAGAACTAGAACTATTCAAGCAAGCATGATCTTCAAACTAAATGTGTACAGACAGTGTAATGAGCATGAAACCCCATTCTCTGATAATTTCCAACTTTTCCTACATTCTGATAAATGTTTGAAAAGATATGCTGGTTTAATACACATTAGATACCTTCATGGAGACTTAATATGATCCCTGCATAAAAGAAGTCAATAGTGTATAAGACAAATAAGTTAAGCACTTCATCATCTAAATATTTTCCAGTGCCAGTTTTGTCACTTTTTAAAGGATTTTCTTACAATACAATGGGAAATACTTGTTATATTAAGACACTCTTTTGTCCATCAAATCTTCTTTTTCAGGAAGAGATTGTTCCATTATTTGCTTTGCAATTATTTTCACTGGAGAGGTCAAGAACTATTCTTGATACTTACTGTATTATCTCTTTTTTTCACATTTAGTCATGAAATTATACAACAAGGGCTAAAATGGTACTATAACAGAAAAACAAGAATACAGTTTAAAAGTTATGTTTTGTAAAAGAGTTTCTTGACAGTCTATATGAAGATATGCAGCCGGACTTTGGAAGAGCTTTTAGGCCAATGGTGTATCTAAATTAGTTCTTAAGTCAAAGAGCCCATACATTATTTAAAGAGTGACTCATAAAGAGGTCAAAAGATAACCTTTGGTTCTTACAACATGTCCTTATGGGTTGGCAGAGGAATTGTATTTTCTTTAAAAGAACTAGCCTAGATTCGTGTACTAAGAAATGAGACAATCATTTAATTTTATTATTTAATTAACCTATAAAAAGAGTAAAAGTATTATTTGACTGTGACCATGCAGATCCTAAGTGCTAGACTTCTGCATTTTCAATTACATTTTAAGTTATAGTATTTTTCCCTGAGTTTTCTGGTTCTTAGAATAGCTTGTTTGTATTGAAGGGACAATATGCCTAAGAAATTTCCACAGAGAATCCCCTTAATCCCAAAAAGTAGCAGCAGGATTTCAGTGTAGCTGGTGTATTAGATGTGGTGTCAATATTACTATTATCTTGAAATCAGAGAATGATATTAAAAGGTTGAATAGATGAAGTCTCTCCTACCATAATGAATTTTATTCCATTTGTTTTTGACTATGTACAGAAATTTGATGGTTTTGACTCCTAAAGGCCTTTTTTTTTTCTCCTGCAAATCTCAGTTTTACAGAGAGCCTTTTGGCCTTAGCTAGCTCATATGAAAGCAGTATAGACAAATTTAGCTTGTTTTACCTTGTAGCTGTGAATGTTTGTGTGTTAGTATGAATGACTATGCTTGGTGATGTTGACCTATTTTTCACAGACTTTTATTGTTAAATTCTTTATCATAGCAAAGTCAGGGTCCCCACCCCAACTACACTAAATATATGTAATCTTCAAGTTCTTTTTTTTTTTTTCATTTTACCCAGGGATTTTATTGTATGTTTGTGTTAGGCAAATTGATAAGCAAATAATTCTAGATGACCCAAGCAGAGTTTAAATATCAGTATTTGGGCAACAAAATAGCAAGACGGCCTATTCTGGATCAAGGCAGAAGCACAAACCCTTGCCTAGGCTCACAAACAATAAACATTGCTTCTATCAGTGAGCAACTGTAAACATGAAGCTTTCTGCAGATTTCTATAGCTATCAGGTGGTACAAAACTGCAAAGCTTCCAACACTTATTTTTAAATGCATACCTAGAAAATCTTTAAATCAGCATGCTGACCTTGCCAGGGACAATGAGTGTTTTGAGGGCTATGTCCTTCTTATAAACATTCCTTTCAAATGCTTTGATTATTCTACCCTGATTCAGCAGATGCTCAATAAATTTAGCATGGTTATAAGATTATCTAGATGTATTGATTTAAGGTTATTAACTCGATGATATTCACCAACCTGATCTGGCTACAAAATCATCCAAGCATGCTGTATGACTCTTAAGTAAAATTTTATCCCTGGATGCTCCTCAGCAACTTTGAAGAGCTATGTTTTTTTCTCTTAAGCATTCTAGTGCCAGCTCAGTGTTATGGCTGGGAGGCTAAAGCTGAAGGCAAGATGGGGAAGATGGCAACAGTGAGCCAATTCCACCAATGTTTGAAAGAAAGCTATAAATTTGTGTTAATGTGGTCACAAGAAAGTGATTTGAATAAAATTTTACTTATATTTATTGTAGGGTGGATACTGTTGTTTGTATGTGCTCTGGCTCAAAACGATAAATAATTATTTTACTGATTTCCAATAGAAGGGTTTGCGGTTTTATATATGAAAAATAATCATGAGGTACTCAGTGAGAATAATGTCTGAGTAAACGTGATTATGTTCTTCCTGTACAGTATATCTTAGTTTTGCCTCATAATTCTTAAAAGGATTCTTTCTTTCATTTCTCATAGTTTCATTATTTATGTTTATCTCTTATTAGAAAAAAATGAACTTTATTTGACTAGCTTGTACTATACATATTGTAGTACATTCATGAACTCAGTAAGTCTTGCTGCATGTATCTTGTTTCCAAATTCATTGTAACAATTATAGACAACTTTATAGAAAATATGTTTCTGTATGTATTCTCTTCTGAGAATTTGCATTATCTATAATAAATAGACTTACTCTCCCATACTATTCATTTACCTTAAATTTTGTTTTTTTAAAAAATAGAATTAAATACATTAAAAATATGAAAAATCAAACGAAAAGAAAAATATAATTATGGTTTTTTGCCCTTCTTTCCATTAAATAGTTATCATTCTTTCTCTTCCTTTTTTATTTCCTCTTCCTTTATAATTCCCTTCATTTTAACCCTTTTTAATCCCAAACCCATATATTTCAATTCATTTTTTCTTCTTTTAACAAAACATCCACAGAAGGTCCTATCTATTAACCTTAAATTTTCCAAAATAGAAATACAAGTCTTTTTTTTTTTCATCCATAGGTATCCTGGTATTTTGAATGTATTTGTGTATTCCAAGAAGATCTTAAATATTCATTTCCCTCCTTCAGTTTTTTTAAAAAAGAGTTCATCTTTAATAGCTGTCATACATAGACAGCCCTGATGATGTGGTACCATCTTCTTGTAATGATGTGTTGCAACATGCTCCAAAAAGTCACTTTAGCAAAGTGCAGCCATTTGCCTTATAAGTAAAGGTCAATTAGCAAGAAATCTTTGGGTAAAGTTAAAATGGCTGTCCTTGGAGGATTTCAACCATCTGCTGTCAAAGTAAGAACATCTGATGTTAGCAGCATTGACATCCAGCCCCCCTTACAAACAGGACAAATCCTGTGATGCAAACAAAATCATAGGTTAAGGGTTGCCTCTAGGTTTGTTAGGGTGTTTCTTATAGAATCTATTAATGAGTCTGTCAGCTTTTACATCGCTAGATTTCACCCAGGTGACTTCAGACAATGGATACCCCTTCCATTGCAATTTCCCTTTAGAAATTCTAGAATCAAGAATATGCTTCATTTCATAGTGAGTCTGTCCTGCTACTACAAGAGGTCCAGGTGCCTTCTTATGAGGAGGTCTTAAGGTGGAATCCCAAAAAGATTTCAGTAGGCTACAATGAAGTACAGGGTGAACTTTCCCTAAGAGTCTGGGAAGTTTTACGTAGTTCTACCATGACTGGGTTAATAATCTTTACAATGGGGAAGAGACCTAAGTACTTTGGTCCTAACTTCTTACTAGGTAACTTAAGCCATAAATATTTTGTGGACAAATAAACCTTTTCCCTAACTTGGAATGTCCTTTGAGAAGCCCTTTTTATCTGCCTTTTTTTATATGCCTCAGAAGCCTTTTTCAAAGCAGATTTCGTGGTTTTCCAGACTTCTTCCCACCCCCTCACCTGTTGTGATTCAGGGTCAGCCTGTGGGTTCGGCAGTTGGGTTGGACGACTCAGAAGAGGATGGGGGTATTGAAGAACTTGCTGATGATGGCCTTGAGGCTGCACAGAGCCCTCAGCCAGGCCCCTCCCATATGGTCATCACGCAGACCCAGCTGTGTGAGCCTGACAGCGTGGATGAAGATGACCCACAGCTGGCCCTGTTCAAGGATGCCCGACGCAGGAGGCAGTCAATCAGGAGTAGACAGAGGAAGGCAATGGGGCACCTCGGAAGGAGGCAGAGAGAAGCCACGCCCTGAACTGTATAAAAGGGGAATGTGTGGGAGGGCTGGTTTGCTGAAGGCAACCGCTTGTATAGTTCCTGTTTCATAGCTCCTGTTTCATGGTTGGTGTCTTGTTTTGCTCTGTTTTATCTCAATAAATTTGGCAGGCTTAATTCCAGCCTCTTGCCGTTTGTAAAGGGGTTGTCCCTGCTTCTTCTGCAGGGCCGATAGCAGGCTTGTACAGAACATCACCCATTGATCAACAGTTTGGGAAGCGGAGGGTTGCTGAGAATATTCAGGTACTGGGCTGAACTCTTTCCCTGTGGCCACTTTAAAAGGTGTGATGCCGGTGATACTGTGAACAGAGTTATTGTAAACCACCTCTGCAAAAGGGAGGAGGTCAGTTCAGTTCATTTGTTGATAATCCACATAGCATTGGAGATATTGTTCCACCATTGAGTTCATGGCTTCAGCCGCCCCATTGGTAGATGGGTGAAAGGCCAACAATAGTCCTTGAGATAAGCTGATGAGTTTAAGAAAACTCCTCCACACCTTAGTTGTAAACTGCACCCCCCTATCAGATATTATTCATTTTGGTGCACCATGAAGTCTATAGATGTGTTTCAGGAACATCTTGGTTAGTTGCTGGGCAGACGGGAGTCCTTTACAGGCAATAAAGTGAGCCTGCTTTAAAAACAGATCTATCACAGTCCAGATGACTGTATTTCCCCTACTTTCAGGTAGATCTACTGTAAAATCCATAGCAATTTCTTCCCATGGTTGAGAAGGGTCTGCCACTGATTGTAATAACCTGGGGGGTTTCCCTGAAATTCTTTTCATGGTGGCACATACAGCACAACTCAAGACATAGTTTTCCACATCCTGTTTCAATTCCCGCCACCAAAATTGCCAGTGGATGAGGTGTAGTGTTTTTAAATATCCAAAGTGGCAAGCCTGTTTTACATCATGGCCATGTCAGAGCGCATTAAGGCAGAGAGTCTTGGGCAAGTACAGTTTTCCCCCCTTGTAAGCCAAACCATCCCTGCATGTTAGGAAGGTTTGATTACCCTTGAACCATTGGTGATTGAGGAGCTCTTGTTTTATTTTCTTTGCCCCAGGGTCATCGGGGTTTGGGGCTCTTGAAAGTGGGACTCTGCATGGTGTGAGCTGAGAAGCAGTTTGTGCACTGGAGATAATTGCTTCATTAACCTCTTCACACTGGCTCTTGTACTGTGGCAGTCTGGATAAAGCATCAGCTAAGAAGTTTTTTTAGGGTGAAATTAAAATGGTTAAAGTATTGTGCCCATTGTACTTGTTTCAGGGACAATTTGCGAGGAGTTTTCAGTGCTTTTAGGTTTTTGTGATCCATCCAAACCTTGAAAGGCACCTTGCTCCCTTCTAGATAGTGTCGCCAGTTTAATAGAGCGCAACAGATCACAAAGGCTTCCTTTTCCCATACAGTCACCTCCTCTTGCACCCAGTGAATTTTTTTGAGGTGTAGGTGCAGGGTTGTAGGGTCCCACTCTGCTTCATTTGCAGTAGCACAGCTCCATTGGCCACATCACTGGCATTGGCTTGAATCACAAAGGGCTTCCCTGGGCAGGGATGCTTTAAGACTGGGTCAACCGCAAATAGCCTTTTTAAATCCTCAAAAGCAGTATGACAGTTCATAGTCCATGCTAGTGGTTGGCCCTGATGAGGCTTTCCTCCCTCTTTGCCTGTTTTCACTAATTCCATAAGGGGCAGGGCAATTTCAGCAAAGAAGGAGATGAATTGATGGTAGAAATTGGTGAATCCTAGAAAGCTCTGGAGCTGTTTCTGAGTCTTTGGGGTCTGCCATTCAATTACAGCTTTCAATTTGGTTGGGTCCATTTCAATGCCCTCACTGGAAATTTTGTAGTCAAGATAATCTAGTCAGGTCTGATGAAACTCACACTTTGATAATTTAACATAAAGTTTGGCATTCAACAGTTTCTTTAGCACTTCTCTCACTAGTTTTACGTGGTCAGTAATATTTGCGCTGTATATCAAGATGTCATCAAGATACACCAAAACCCCTTTGTATAAATGATCATGTAGTACCTGATTAATCAGCTTCATGAAGACAGCTGGATCCCCCTGTAGTTCAAATGGCATGACTTTAACTGTCCATGGGACAGTTAAAAGCAGTCTTCCACTTATCTCCCTCCTTTATTGTCACCTGGTAATATGCTTCTCTCAAGTTCAACTTAGTGAAGACACTCCTCCTTGGCAGGTGGGTTAGTAATTCCTTCAGGACGGGAAGGGGGAATTTGTTTTCTATGCTCACAGCATTCAGACCTTTATAGTCCACGCAGAGACAAAGTGACCCATCTTTTTTTTTCTTTAAATAACACTGGTGCTCCCATGGCAGGCTTGTCCCATTTGATAAATCCTCTCACTAGGTTCATGTCAACATACTGCTGCATCTCCTCCATTTCAAAGGGCGACATAGCATACATTCTCAGTTGTGAGAGTTTGGCTCTTGGTAACAGTTTGATTGAGCAATCATTAGATCGATAGGGAGGCAGGGTGTCACATTCTTTCTCACTAAACACCTCTGCTAGGTCCTAGTACTTACTGGGGATGAGTGGCTTGCCTGGTTGAGACAGGGCAGCTATTTGTGCTAGCTTGTTAGGTGGGCTGAGCTCTCCTGTAATGTCTGTCGAGTTAAGGGGGAGCTTGGGTTTTCCACTCATCTCTCTCCTTTATTCTCACCAGTAATATGCTTCTCTCAGGTCTAATTTAGTGAAGACATTCCGCTTAGCCAGGTTGGTTAGTAAGTCCTTCAGGAGGGGGAGGGGATATTTATCTTTCACACTCACTGCATTGAGACCCTTATAATCCATGCAGAGATTTTTTTTCTTTAAAGAACACAGAGGCTCCTACAGCAGACTTGGCCCATTCAATGAATCTGCTCGCTAGGTTTCTGTCCACGTATTGCTGCATCTCCTTCATTTTGAGTGGGGACATAGCATACATTCTCAGTCGTGGGAGCTTGGTTCCTGGCAACAGTCGGATGGAGCAATCATTGAGTCAGTGAGGAGGCAGGGCATCACATTCTTTCTCACTGAATGCCTCCGCTAGGTCCCAGTACTCACTGGGGATGAGTGGCTCGCCTGGTGGTGGTGAGGCAGCCATGTGCACTCGCTCATTGGGTGGGCTAAATTTTCCTGTAACTTCTGTTGAATCAATGGGGGGCTTGGGCCCTACAGTTCTCATTCCTTTCTCCCACCAGATAAACAGCTTCCATTTGTCCAACCAGGTTAATCCTAGGATCACAGCCTCAGTCACTTTGGGAGCCACCAGGAAGCGAATAAACTCCCAGTGCTCACCTATTTCTAGGCATAGGGGCTCTGTTAATTGCGTGACTAAAGTCCCTCCCATTAGGGAGTGATCAGCTTGCTCAAACTTCATGGGTTTGGAAAGCAGTTTTGCTGTTATGCCTATTTTCATGGCAAAAGGCAAGCTAATAATGCACTGGGAGCATCCAGAGTTGACTAGCACTTTTAAATATACCTGTGCCCCCAACTTAGGGATTATGAATTTGGCAGGTAGTGAGAAAGGTGGGACAAGTTGAATCACCATCAGGTAGTTCTCTCCTTCGTCGTTGCTATTGTAGGATGGTAGAGTAGCAGCTGGTCCGGGTTAGGCCTCGGCACACTCCTGCATGGGGGATGTGACTTGGGCAATGGGTTCTTGCATGATCCAGTTGGATTTCTCTTTCACTGGGTGCTGGGCTGGTTTCTTCCTCACTGGTGGTCCCAGCCTAGTCTGCTGTTGAAGGTAAGGAATGGGCAACTTGCTGCTCTATGTCCCTGTTGTACAAATCTGAAACATTTAATTAGTGGGCCTGCAGCTGGCTTGGGATTTTCATTAGCCATGGTGGGTGGCTTTTTTGGGGGGTGTAGCGGCCTTTTGGGTTGATTTGGCCTTGGCCCACCTTCTTGCTGTGGGGGCTTTTTATAGTGGAAAAGCTGGGTGAAGTGGCTAAGGACCACTCAGAGACAGCTGGCTAACCAGTAACAGCTTTATTCTGAGTCGGACAAAGGGGTACAGACAGCTTGGTCTTTTATAGCTGGCCGCCGGTCGGCTGGGCCAATCAGCAGCCAGACTTCTCCCGCCGCGATTCCTGCACCAATCAGCTTTGTGTCTTCTTGACAGCTCTGCTTCCTCGTGGTTCATGGCTCTGTGTTGTTTTGACAGCTGTGAGCTGTCAGCAGCTTGCGCCTGCGCTTTGCCGAGGGAATTTTGACAGCTGTCAAAATTCCTGCGTGTTCCGCTGTCAGAGTATTTTACCTCATAACTAATATTGATAACATAACTGTTTACATATATTACACCCCTTACCCCTCCCCTGGATTGTTTCCACCCCTCTGTTTTTGGTTGCCTGCCCATTCGTATTCTTGGAGGTAGGCAGGAGCTTTCCTGGTTCGGTTGGAACGTCGTGGGGGTGTCTCATTCCCTGGCTCCCCTTCCTCTTGCGGTAGAGGTGGCAATATCTCGTCATGGGGTGGGTTTTGTTCGTCTTGCATGGGGTTGGATGGTGCGTGGATTTGTTGTTCCCATGGTGTCGAAGGCGTATTTTCTGGTTTCCGGGTTCTGAGCTGATCTACATGCCGTCGTAGGTGGCCTTCGGAGCTTGTCTGTATTACATATGAAAGGGGCCCGGTTTGCTGAATTATGACCCCCTGAATCCATTTCTGGTTGCCGACATAGCTCCTGGCCCAAACAGTTTGTCCCTGCGTGAAGGTTCGTGGTGGGGTGGGTAGTTCTGGGTCGGCTGCTGCTTTGTCGGGGTGTAGTCTATCTAATCTTGTTATTAGTCGCCTGCCCCACCTGAGTTCTGCAGGTGATTTGCCCGTAGCCGTGCATGGTGTAGAATGCTGGGCCAGGAGGAATTGGCGGAGGCGACGTTGCCAATTCCCTCCTGTGAACTTTTTTAATGCTTCCTTGGTTGACCGCACCATAATTTCTGCCATTCCGTTCGTCGCTGGCCGGAATGGTGCTGATGTTACCAGTCTAATAGAGTTCCTCAAAGCGAACATCTGAAATTCACGAGAAGTGAATTGTGGGCCGTTATCGGAAACTATAACGTCTGGGAGGCCGTGTGTTGCGAAAACCCTCCTAAGTGCTTGTATGGTGGAGGCTGACATTGTTTTATTGAGGGGGATGACTTCGAGCCACTTTGAATAACTATCTACGATTATTAAGAAACTCTGTCCCCGGATTGGTCCTGCAAAATCTAGATGAATGCGAGACCATGGATCTTTTGTGGTCTCCCATCTATGGACTGGCGCGTGGGGAGGGTCTCCTCTAGTTAACTGGCATGGGTAACATCCCCCTACATGTGTTTCAATGTCCCTGTCAATGCCCGGCCACCATACGTAGCTTGTGGCGAGGGACTTCATTTTCACCATGCCCGGGTGACCTTCGTGTAGTGTTTTGAGAGTTTGCTGCGTATTTTTGCTTGGAATAACCACCCTGTTACCCCATAAGAGACAGCCTAAATGGGACGTTAATTCCTATTGTCTGGCAAAAAAGGGGCGAAAGTCCATTTCTGGACATTTCGCTGGCCACCCTGCTGTGACCCATCGCAAGACTCTGCTTAGGATTTTGTCCTTAGCAGTGTTGGCAGCAATCGCTTTGGCTGAGAGTGGGCATTCCGGCAGCTCTGAAATAGCCAGTATATTCCCTGCTGGGTCTGGGTCTGCATCTTTAGATTGTACTGGAAGCCTGCTAAGGCAGTCTGCGTGTCCTAAGTCTTTGCCTGGCTTGCGGATCAGCTTGTAGGAGTAAGCCGATAAAAAGGTCGACCAGCGCAGGATTCTTGGGGATAGTATTTGGGGAGTTGCCTTGTTCCACGTAAAAATACCTAATAAGGGCTTATGGTCGGTGAAGATTGTAAAGGGTCTTCCGTATAGGTAGTCGTGAAACTTTTTCACGCCTGCAACGATAGCCAGAGCCTCCCTGTCAATTTGTGCATAGTTCCTTTCAGCTTTGGACAGTGTACGGGAATAAAAAGCTATGGGTCTTTGGGTACCCTCTTCATCGAGGTGGCTTAAGACGGCTCCTATTCCGTACGGGGAAGCATCGCACGCGATGCAGATGGGAGCGTCTTCCTGGAATAGTGTGACTGTGGAACTATTGCAAATGATGTTTTTAAGTGACTGGAAGCTGCTTTCGTGTGTCCTGGTCCAGGACCACGGTGTGCCCTTATCCAATAATCTGTGGAGAGGCTCTGCAATTATCGCCTTGTGGGGAAGGAAAGCATGATAAAAGTTTAATAATCCCAAGAACGCTTGGAGTTCTTGTTTGTTCTTGGGGCTGGGTGCCGTCTTGATAGCTTTGAGCTTTTCGTTAGTGGGGTGGATGCCCAGGGCATCAATTCTGTATCCCAGGAATTCTGTCGAGGGAACCCCTATGGAGCACTTCTCTTTTTTCAACTTTAGACCAGCTGCTCTGAGCCGGTCTAAGACAGCTGACAGCCTGTCAGCTAGGTTGGCTTCGTTTTCGCCTGCGATGAGCACGTCATCGAAATAGGGGCAGACCCCGGGAATTCCTTTCAAGGTTTTTTCCATTATGCCTTGGAATATTCCCAGGGATGCCGAAATGCCGAATTGCAGTCTTTTTACTTTGAATGCCCCGCGGTGCATGACGATCGTCTGCACATCCGCGGTTTCATTGGTTACAGGCAATTGCAAATATGCCTGCGTGAGGTCCAGTTTCGCGAAGATGGCGCCGGAGTGGATGGAGGCGAGGACATCTCTCACCGCTGGAACTGGGTAAGCGTGGGCACTTAGCGCTAAGTTTAATGTGGCTTTATAGTCAGTGCATAGTCTTATCTGCCCGTTAGGCTTAATGGGGGTCACTATGGGGGTTTCCCAGCTTCCCCCTTCTGTAGGTTCTAATACCCCTAATTTAACGAGCCGTTCCAATTCGTCCTCAATCTTCTTTTTGAGGGCGAAGGGAACCCTCCTGGCTCTTATCCTAATAGGTTGTATGGTGGGGTTTAGGTTTAGGGAGATGGGTGGGCCTGTATATTTCCCTAATGAGCCGTCGAATACGTCTGCATATTTGTTGCAGACGGCTTCGAGGCTTGAGGCCTGTACGGCATTGACGCCCGTAATTGCAATGCCCAGGGGGCTAAACCAGTTTAGCCCTATTAAATTGGTGTGATTCCCTAGTGTTACTAAGACTTCCAGGGGCCCCTTGAATTGTTTATACTCCACCCATACTTGGGCTTTACCTTTTAGATGTATGGGAGTTTTTTGGTAATCGGCTAATTGAACGTGTGGGGATTCTAAAAGAATGGTCCTCTTATTCTGCCGGCAGATTTCCCTGTAAGTTTTTAATGAAATCAGGGATACTGCCGACCCGGAGTCGACCTCCATGTCGCAGGTGACTCCCTGAATTTTAGCCTTAATTTTAACCTTAGGGCTTAAAACTGGAACCTTCTCTACTGCCTGCACTAAACTCCCCGGGATCTTTCCCCTCTTGGCTCGGTTGGGGCTCGTACCTGGGGGGTTGGCCTCCACTTCATGTAAATTAGAGCAGGGACGGCTTCGGCAGACGGCTTTGATGTGCCCCGTCTTCCCGCAATTGTGGCACTTTGCGTTGCGGAATCGGCAGCTGGCCCGGCCATGGTTGCCTCCGCAGCTGGCACAGTTGGTGTGTTGGTCCCTTCTCGGTGGCATGAGGTTCCTCGGTTTTCGTTTGTTGAAGATGTCGCTTCGTCGGTTTTGCTGCCTCTCGTTCCGTCATTGGAGGGCATTGATGTCTGTGAGGTCAATGGTTTCGTTGTCCTCGTCGTCGCTGAGGGTCGCTTCATCTTGGTGCACGCTCCCACGGTTTTCTGCCGTGGACTGTGCGGGGTCTTTCCGGTGGCTGTCTTCATATGCCAAGATCTCCCGGGAGACCTCGGCTAGGTTCATCATTGGCTTGGCGATGATCTTTTTCTGGAGACGATCGTCCCTCAGCCCGATGACTATTTGGTCCCGGATTCGGTCTTCCAAATCCGGAAAGTTGCAGCTTCGTGCGGCGTGCTGGACCCCTGCAATGAAGTCGTTCGCAGCCTCATCCGGCCGCTGTCATTGCTGGGCAAATTGTACCCGCCAGTATAGCTCCGAACGGGCGGGCATGTAGTGCTTATTGAGTTGGTCGGTGAGCTCGGCATATGGCACCTCAGCGATTGGCGTTGGGCTGAACAGTCCCATGGCGGCATCGTAAACTGGGGGCCCGCTTATGTAGAGGAGCGCGGCGGCCTTCGCTCTGTCGTCAGTAATTTTACTGACTAAGAGAAAGCCCTCGACTTGCCCCAGATGCGACTCCCAACGCTCTGGGTGGCGAATGTCGAATTCTCTGACGCATCCGAAATTGGCCATGCTGTCAGGGTCCGGTGGTCCGTTCCGCTGTGGAAGTTATAACTCCCAGTGACTTGTTCAGCTGGCCGGGAACTCTCTTCCCTGGCCGTGACTTCAGCTCTGGGAGCGGATCCCACCTTCGTCACCAGTGAAGTGGCTAAGTACCACTCAGAGACAGCTGGCTAACGAGTAACAGCTTTATTCTGAGTCGGGCAAAGGGGTACAGACAGCTTGGTCTTTTATAGCTGGCCGCCGGTCGGCTGGGCCAATCAGCAGCCAGACTTCTCCCGCCGCGATTCCTGCACCAATCAGCTTTGCGTCTTCTTGACAGCTCTGCTTCCTCGTGGTTCGCGGCTCTGTGTTGTTTTGACAGCCACGAGCTGTCAGCGGCTTGCGCCTGCACTTTGCCGAGGAAATTTTGACAGCTGTCAAAATTCCCGCGTGTTCCGCTGTCAGAGTATTTTACCTCATAACTAATATTGATAACATAACTGTTTACATATATTACACTGGGCGTCCAATCTTACTGCTGCCTGGTAACATTCTTGAAACTGATTTGGGACTGCTTGATAGACACAAGCCTGGGAGAGGTGGTCATCCAGGCCATCCTTGAAGTAGTGAACTAGGGATTGCTTGGGCCACCTCTCTATTTGGCTGGCTATCTTGCAAAACTCTTTCACATATTCCACTGCAGGCCTGCTGGCTTGTCTTATCTTGTGGACTTGCTCCTCCACTTTGAGGGGGATGGATGGGTTCTCAAACCTTGTTCTCAGTCCTAGAAGGAAGAGATGGGGGTCCCCCAATTTGGGTGCTTGCTCATTGTATAAATTGTTCAGCCACTTGGATGCTTCCCCTTTAAGTTGGATGAAACCATGTCGACTATAGCAGCTGGGTTCGGGTAACAATAGGTGCAGCGCTTAATGTGGGAATGCACCTGGTTGAGGAAGATCAGCTTCTCTGGGTCTCCATCAAAAGTTGCTCTAAGGGGTTAGGGTTAGGTTGCTGTGCTCCTCAGGGAGCCTGCAATCCCAATGGTTTATGGCCTCCCCATTGTGGATGTTGCACTCCCAACAGTTGCTGGCCTCCCCATGGTGGCTGTTGCATGCACAGTTGGAGCAGGCTTCCCAGCGGTTGTTGCACATTTGGGGCTGTATGGGCCTCAGGCTGAGTGACTGGCAGGCACGTTGATCTAGGCTTTGGCTTTCCTGGTGATGGCTCGGGCTTTTGTTTCGCCGGCGATGGTCTGGGCTTTTAGAAGGGCAATGATTAGAGCTGTCTCTCTCCATGGGGCTAGAGGCTATGGCAGGTGGCTTTGTGGATGGGGAAACCACTTGATCTATGCAGGTGGGGCTGGGGCCTCCCCTCGGCATGAGTTGGTGGCTGCCTTGCCGATCATCATGATTGCTCGTGTATAGAGAACAGGAAGGTTGCTCCCCATTTTTCACCTCTAGCTCCTCAAATTTTTCCACCAACTTCTCCATTGACTGACTATGGACTGCAGACAAGTACTTCCACTCCCCAGAATCCTCAGTGGTAGTCAATTTCAGGGCTTTCCACTGGTCTGGGGAATGCAACTTGCAGGAAGTCCCTCTTTGCACCTCGACATCGTCCGCCTTCAAAGCAATTGATCATGGCAAGGCCATCTTGAGGTGTCTGGAGTCTCAACTGGGCAAGGTCCATTCTGATGACCAGATCAGCTGTCCTTGCAGTCTGGGCCTTCCTCCCATCTGGGAGACCTGAAAAGGATCCTTCTCCACCAGCACTCTGGACTGCGCTTCCTCCCCTGAGGTAGCAGGCACTGCTGGGGTGCTGGTTTCAGACGTACCTTCCTTTTCCATGTTGGGATCTTCCCTGAATCTTTGTCGGTCTATCCCTCAACTCTAGAGACCACTACTGGGACTTGGAACCCCAAGATAGATAGGTAAAAATTGTAGTTTAATGTCATGGTTCCAATAGATGATACTCTTCAAAAGAATTTTGAGGCATTGTTTACCTTAAAGAATCTTTTATTTGAGAAATAAAGTATCGGCATTGCATAGTTGAAACCAGAAACTAAATTCCCCTTCCCTGGATAAAAAGTAACAAAGTGCAATTCCTTCCTCCAATAAACAGTCATAAATCAAATTTCCCTATTAGCTTGAAGCATGGGTTTTCTCCCCAGCTCTGCAACCCGCCAAAACACTATCAGCTCTGGGCCCAATGTCCTTGAGTTCCCATGATTAAGTTATTATTGTTATGACTAGCTGGACTCTCATCCCTATTCTCCCTCCCAGCAGCATCTACAGTAATTCTAAAAGCAATACAGAAAATGGCTGCATTTCCATCTGTTGTCAAAGCAAGAACATCCAATGTTAGCAGCATTGACAAGGTACAGCTATTGAATAACAAGCAGCAATAACAAAAGTACATCAATAAGACTGGAAAAAAGACAATAACATTTAAAATTGGGCTAAACCGGATCGAATTAAAACATTGCTGAGCCTCTGAAAATGTCCCTGATCCACAAGAGCTACTGTATTATCTGAAGCCGACTCTTTGCTGAATTATGTATATAAAACAAGATATTTTGATAAGCAAAATAACTTTTAAACCTAGTTAATCCGAGATTCACTAAAGAAACAATCAATTAACAATTCACTTCACAAAACTCTATAATGGATCATTGCTTAAATTGTTGTGAAACATTTGTGCTTAATATATGATAATCTATTAGTAATTAAAACTAAATGAAAAGATCTTGTTCTTTGTCACTATAAGTCTCATTAACAAAGGAGACTGAATTTCAGACTGCAGATGGGCAAAAACATTATTAGATGGAATGATTTCCAAAGAAGAATCAAATGTTCTATGTTTCCTGAGTAATGTTAATATATACATGATGCCATACTATCCCAGACTATAGAGGGCTGTAAGGACACATTTCAATCTACATCTTAAGAAACAGAACTCTTGGAAACAGTTTCTTCCAACAGGAATTTTTATTAAGAGAAATTAATAGTAGGCATGCTAGACAGGATCTGAGGGATTCCCCCCATCATTCAATGTTTTAAAGTTTTCCCAAGCAGCCCCGCACCATGCAGTTCTTCTGGATGATTCAAACCAGCACATTTCTAGGTGTTAACTTCAGGAAAGATAACATCAGTCCGGTTCCATTGGCATGATCATTCAATCATCTCTTTACCCAGATCCCAGGTGTTGCATCTCCCCCCCCCCCCACTTTTCCCTCTTGCCTTTTAAGAGGAGAGGTTCAGAGGGGCATGGGATGAAAGGCAGATGGCCACATTGTTATGGTTAGCAGACCTGAAGTGAATCAACAAAAGTTTACTTTGTAGTGAATAGAGGAAGTGAAAGTAGTAAAAACCCCATGCATACTCCCCTCCCCCTTAGTACTATGACGGAATCCAGGAGATAGTAAGAATTGGTTTTATATCAGAGAAGATAGATAGAAATGAAATATAACGGGATTCTGACAAGGGCAGTATATTGCAGCTTCCAGGGTTTCAGATTCAAACTGTGGATCAGTTTACATAGATCCACAGAAAAGAGAGAGGAAAGGGAATCTGCTTCTCTGTTAATAACGTCTGGTCAAAGAAGTTAAAGTAGTAAAGAAATTTTGCGATGTGGACTTAGAGATACTATTCATCAACTGCAAAACCTGAAAGTATGTACTCACTGATACTGTGACATCATATGTTAGCTTTTATGAGGACATGTGTGTGCCTACCAAAAGCTTGCACATATATAGTAATAATAAATCTTAGTTCACAGCTAAACTCAAGCAGCTACATTGTGCAAAAAGAGGCCTATGGTAAAGGAGATAGGATTTTGTACAATCAGGCCAAGAATATGTTTTGGGTTATTTTTACAACTTTTATTGTTTTTTTTAATATTTTCATATACATGTATTTGTGAAGCAATATGGTGGTTGGGTAGTCAAAAGTATCAAATAACAAGTTCTTTGTAAATAGTTCAGGTTGCATCAATAAAGATTCCCTCTCTGATTCCCTTAGTTTTCACATAGTCAAAGTAATCAAGTTAATACATTTCTAGTTGTGACCTAGTCAATTAACAGAATTTTCAATATAATTTCACTAATACATATAAAATCCTGTTTTTAAGTTTTACCTAATTGCAATAAAATACTCTAGAGTAGCCTATAATATACATAAGAAAGCTCTGGATTCAAGGACTGCCATCCTTACATGATCACAGGAGGGCCTCCTTGCAGTGGTCGCCCCTCCAGGGTGACTTTTGACCCTTTTCAGGGTCCTCCAATGAAGAAGGATCTGACGGCAGGGAGAGAGCTCTTTCTGCGCGTCTGAAAGCACCGTGCGTGCTAACCAGAAGCCAGGCCAAGAATATGTTAAGAAGGGAGATCAGGGTAGGAAAAAGAAGTCTGCTCAAGCAGTTTCAAAAACACTGCAGTCTGTGCAATCAAAGCAAGCATCTAGCTCTAACTTTCCCTTTTAACAAGCAAGCCTGTAGCTCTAACAGAGAGAAACTACAGCAAAAACCTGAAAAATCAGCTGATAAACCAGCAACCTGAAAAACTTCATTAGCTATAACAGACCTCATTCCCTTACTGAAGAGAATAATCAACATATGAGCTGAATCTATTGTAGTTTTGAGATAAGATCATTATCATCTATTGCTACCTTCCATACCTCAGATACACCAACAATAGCCAAATCTCCTGTATCTATCTCCATCCTTGTGGGGGCCCCACCTCTGGTGATCTTAGAAAATGATGTGTTGTCTATTTCATAGGCAGAAGATCAGAAAAGAACCAGGCCAGATGGAGTAATAATCCCTTCCAGCCCCAGATGGATTAATTCCATAACCCTGATAAAAAATATCAATTTCAATGTAGAGAAAAGTAAGTTTTTATACTTACTGTGAGAGAGATCTTGGATCTAGTGGACAATCAATCAATATGAGCCAGCACTGTGTGGTGGCAGCCAAAAAAGACAATACAATCCTAGGTTATATTAACAGAGTGACAGAATCAAGATTACATGAAGCATTAGTACTGCTTTATAAAGCTTAGTAGGACCACTCTTAGAATACAGTATCCAGTTTGGGTCATCCTATTATAAAAAAAGATGTAAAGACCTGGAAAGAATGTCAAAAAGAGCAACAAAGATGATTACGGGAAGAACGGTTGCAGGAATTGTCTAACCTAGTGAAAAGAAAGACTAGGAGTGACATGATAGCAGTGTTCCAATATTTGAAGGGCTGCCACAAAGAAGAGAGGGGTCAACTTATTTTCCAAAGTACCTGAAGGCAAGAAATAATGGTTGGAAACTAATCAAGGAGAGAAGCAACCTAGACCTAAGGAG
>JAKJMR010000752.1:366672-379526 GCA_024449315.1 Daboia siamensis | reverse complement strand
AATAATAATAATAATAATAATAATAATAATAATAATAATAATAATAAAAGTTGGAATGGACCTTGGAGGTCATCTAGTCCAACCCCCTGCTCAGGCAGGAAGCCCTATACCATTTCAGACAAATGGCTGGCCAGTCTCTTCTTAAAAACTTCCAGTGTTGGAGCATTCACCACTTTTGGAGGCAGGTTATTCCACTGGTTAATTGTTCTAACTGTCAGGACGTTTCTCCTTAGTCCTAGGTTGCTTCTCTCCTTATCTAGTTTCCATCCATTGCTTCTTGTCCTGCTTTCAGGTGCTTTGGAGAATAGCTTGACTCTTTTTTGTAGTTGTAGTTGAGTAGTTGCAGTTGAGTTGCAGTTGAGAAGAAGCTCCCAACTCCTTGAACATCTGTGTTTGTGTGGGGGGCATAATGTATACTGCGTGCCTACTACAAGCTAAAAATCTAGTGAATAAAGTTAAAGTTAAAATGTACAGAACTTACCATCATTTTTTTCAATCTTACTCTACAAATCAGGGATAATTTAATGTTTGCTTTGTGTGCAAGCTGCATAAAATGAATCAGTGAAGGCAAATTCTAATTGGAACATAGCATACCACACAGCAAAATGTTTCCTTAGAGAATATATACAGAATTACTGAATCTGTGAGGTCTGACATTTGAAGGAAAGACACAGTTTCAAAACATATCAACATATATCACAGACAAAAGCAGGAGGTCAGTGAATGCCCTTATTCCGCACAGGAACAACAGCACATTCAGATTTATGAAAAAGGAAAGCATATGCTTATAACATGAGCAATCAAAGTTACAGTCTCCTGGAAAGTATGAAGAAGAGGTGTCTGTATCATGACATTGATTTTGTCATCTTTATCAGTATAGAAGTGATGTGGGTAAGTAGTAAAGGTGTATTGATAAGCATTAAATACTGATCACTGAAGTTGTATCAGCAGGGCCAAAACATACAGTGGGATGTACTGCTGAAGGTGAACAGGATTAAACTTAACAGTGTAACTTGTGATAAAATTAATTTGGAGAGATTTGGTAGATGCTGATTGCTTGTTTGAGCAGGCAAATAAGAAAGAAAGTCCAGTATTATTAGTGTTAAAAAAACGGGTGCTAGAAACATAGGTACTTAAAAAAATTAAATACAATAAAAGCACACTAAAGGCTAAGGATTTGCATTGTGTAATTCTCATTGGCATCTTTCATCAGATGCTAATCATTTCTGCTCTGTGTGAGTTTGACTTTCACATCAATCTCAGCAGCTTGACTTGAAAAACAAAGGGCCTAGTAGATCCTATTTACAACTACCAACTCTGTGTCTCATTCTATCCCTGAAGCCGACACTTCCTGCAGGCATTAGCAAGATATTCTCCATGCAAAGTCATCTTTAGAAAATCCTCTGGCTGCAAATGGGGTCCCCTGGGGATCCCTGGCAAAGGTCAGAATCACTTCAATCAGAGCCCGGTAAGAAGAGCAATGGTAGCTTTTTGTATTTGTAATGAGATGATCACCCACAGCTGATAGTTTAGTGAGGGCCACCTGCATGCCATCATCAATATCTGTACCATTAGCCTCCACCATCTTGCAATACACATGCAGCAGGGAATTGTTACAGGGTTTTGTTTTGTTTTTTAATGTCAGCCATAGCCTGTGTAAAAAAGGGCATTTTCTAATGGAATATGTCCTACTTCTTACCATGTTCCCTCTGCTATGACTGCCTCCCTTTTTAGGATGGCTTTTCTCATGGCCTTCCTCTTTTAACAGAGACATGGAGACCCACTTTGTAACTATTCCTGACCACTACTATGAAGGCCAAATATGGCTCTTTTAGGCTTGTGCCTCGGCATGCATATTTTTCAATGAGACAATGCCGAGACAGGAAGATAATTTTATTACAGTTTGTCAGAATATTCAGACAAAAGGGATTCCTCTCATTCAAAAAGGGAACCCCAATCTTTAGCTTACAATACCTTTTATAGTTAGCATAACAAAGAAACATCCAAGAGAAAAGTTGATTGGACAGGATAAAAGTGACCTCCCCTTTGCATAGGAAATCAGTTACATATGGTCAAGCATGTTACACATTTGCATCCCATAATATCACATATGTTCATTAAAATGAGGTCTGATATCAGAAGAGGCATAAATTGTAAGGAAAAAGGCTGTTTAGAGTTCTTTAAAGAGATAAACCAGAACCCAATTTGTACTAACAAACTTTTTCTTATCTTCAGATAATCTTCAGCCTATTTATCTCTTCAGTTTAGGAATCTTAAAAGCTATTCCTAAATTCCTATGTGTATTGTACCTGAACAGAGAAAATAATCAATCTGAAGATTTATCTTTTCAGTTTAGGAACTTTAAAAGCTTTCTAATCAATCCATATAACTATGCAATATGTAACAAACCAACATTATTTTAAAAGAGAGAAAATACATCAAATTAAAATACAAAATAACTGTGTTAGTTAACAAATTACAAAATCCATGTCATTTGCCCCTCATATTCCCCCCTTTGATGTTAAAGGGCCCTCTCAGCATCACCCAAAAGAAGGAATTTTTGACTAATGGTATCAGGGACCAAAGGTGCAGAAGAAGCAAATTGTGAAAAAAGGAATAGAAGCCTTGTGGAAAACATCTCACAAAAATGACACAATACAGGTGCTAGAAGAAAAGTCTTCATCAGGGTTCCTCCAAGTGGGGAATAAACATGGCAACTGCTTTGGGAAGAAGGTTGTAGTTTATTGCAGATGGATCCAACAGAAAAGAGCAAGAGAAGAGAGAGACCACATGTGGGTAGTGAGTTTTTACACCCCCTGGACTCTATTGTCTGGAGTTATTTCCTGTTTCAAGCTTTGTATTTCCTTTGTCACATATTCTGTCTTGAGCCTAGGTGTGCCCCTCTAGGATTCTTGCTGGTTGTCTGTCCTCGCCCATCTCCCTGGGAGCAGGGTATGTAGATTTTAGATGTCTGAAGTCTTCTTAGCTTCAACCTTCCTGAATGGTTTACATCTGCATTTCTATAGAATTGGTTTCTGCTTGGGAAGGGAGACTTGGAGCTATTAAGAAAAACTGGGCATGCTTTTCTGCCTCTTTAACTTCTTTTTTTTTGAAATGTATTTTCCTGCCTTTTTAATATTTCCTTATCTCGGGAGCTGACTTCCCACACAGGGCAAGCACCCAAGTAAGAAGAAACAAAGCAAAATCCCAAATATAGAAATCAAAATAACAAACACCAAAACAGTGGTGTCAACTATGTCAAGAAAGACAACCAGTAAAGAGTAAGTTTCATTTTAAAAAATGAAGAAAGAAAAGAGGCATCGACACATACTACAATACAAAACATAGCCTAAGTGAAAATGTATAACAACAACAACAACAACAACAACCATCATCATCATCATCATCATCATCATCATCATCATCATCATCATCTCTGGTAATGGCCATAACAACCAGAAGTAGTGAATGCACATACACCTCCTATGTTTGCCCATAAAAAATCTAGGGCTGTGTGGGGCCAAAGAGCAAATTGAGACTTCAGTTGTTATTATCCTAAGGACATTGACAACAACATGGGCGTAGAGTACAAGCAATGCAGAAATAAGGAGAAGGGCAATGCCTATTAAACAATCTCAAACCAGGCAAATACCATGTATAAGGCAACACTATATAAGCAGTAAGTCCACACATCCAAAATTAACCATTCTTTTGAATTGTTCTGGTGTTTTCAATGCAATAGAAATGTTAAAAGTCTAATTTCAGTATGCATTGACCATTATGTGGGGGGAACCTGCGATATACACAGGAAGCATACATCTTCCTGAGTCATCCTAGTGACTAAATAAGATGCATCAAGAAAGATAACTATGAAGAGTTAAGGGACTCCCAACAAAAAGGGATGCCCTCCATAAGTGGTATATACATTCAGAAATCTGCTAGCCCTAAATGTACAACAAGAGTAGAGGACATTTTAAGGGAAAAAAAGTAGCCTTCAGTCAACAGGTGACCTAAGTGTAATATTGGATATCTTGTTTAGCATATTCCATGCAATGTGATCCCTCTGTACAATGAAGCAAGAAATCTTTTTGTAGAAAGAAAATGTAAATGCAAGGCCAATTATTCCCACAAGTTACTACCCTCACAATCTCCTCTGCCCTGTCTTCTGCAAGTATTTCCTGGAGGTTCATTTGATGGGGTATTTCTAAGGTGTAATTAGCCTGTAAATACATTTCAACCAAGAAATATATATATATAATAAATTAAAGCATACAAATAATTACATACATGCAAATCAATACCCAAATGTTCACCATCCCACTGTTCCATTAAGCTAATATAGTATCAGTCCTAGGCCAAAGTCAATCAGTTATATGGTAACACAGTAATGCCAATCTTGTAGCTGAAATGGTGATCAGCAGGAAAAGTGTAACCAATTTCATTGTTTTATAGATTTCAGTAGTGTGGAGAACTCTTGGCAAAGTGGCTGTAGTTTGTCTGCACAAGTTCCTATTAAAATCTACTGAATCAAAAGACAATCATTAGTCATTAGTTCCAGGGAGCCAGGGTTCTATTAGTATTCAGCACCCACCTATTGGTATTTCAACTCAGGTTCCATAGTGACGTTATCAGGCATTTTCTGTTCTGTTGCTATAACTCTCAGTTATGTCCACATGGCATATGCAAACCCTCTCCCCTCAGGGTTTCACTTGCATAAACTAGGTGAGATGCTTCGCTTCCCTTGCTTGAATGACCCGTGGTCAGACAGGAGACAAATCAGCTGTTAAAAAAAAGTTACCAAAAGAATTATAAATGCCATAACTGACTTTGGGTTGTTTCCAGCCTCAGAATCTGGCAAGACACCTGGACATCAGCCTGTTGCCATAAGTGCCAGGTGTATCTGTTGCTACAGATACAGGAAATGCAGGTCATAGCTCAGCAGAATCTGAAGTTTTCACTTTCTTTTTGCCACCATTTCACATATTTCTTGTATCTTGTTGGTAAAATACCTGTACATTGTTCAATGTGAAAGTCCAAACAGATTAATTCTATTTGGTGGAGCCTTGGTGGAGCAGTGGGCTAATGCCTCCTTAAGTAACACCAGCTGCCTGCAATTAGTGCAGGTTCGCATCCCACCAGGCTCAAGGTTGACTCAGCCTTCCATCCTTCCGAGGTAGGTAAAATGAGGACCCAGATTGTTGGGGGCAATTAAGCTGACTTTGTAATAATGCCGCTTGGGGTGTGTGTGAAAGCCCTAATAAGCAGGCATATACATAGAATGAAGGCTACTGCTAAGCTTGTAAGCCGCCCTGAGTCTTCGGAGAAGGGCGGGATATAAATGGAATTAAAATAAAAAAATAAAAAAAATTAATTCACAATGTTGGGGGTGGGGAAAAAATCCATACTTAGTTGAACTTAACTAGCCATAGTTAGGCCTTGAATCTTGTTAGGCTTAAGTATATAAACTTGCAATGTAAGACAAAGTTGCTAGACAGACAGTTCCTCTCCTCTTAGGAAGACAAACGAGGAGAGCTAAGCATATCAGCATAACTGCAGATCATGCTCCCATACTATGATAGGGCTATATGCAGTCACCTATAGCCTAAGGCAGGGGTGTATAGCCTAAGGCAGGGGTGTCATGCTGAAACTGCACCCACTCCATTGCCAGCAATGCGGGAAAAAATTGTGATACGTCGAGACACATCACGTGGTGTTGCAAGTTTGACACACCTGGCCTAAGGCAAGAAAAAATAAATCATTTGTCTTGATAGACTATACTTGTCCATGGAGGGTCTATCAAAGATTGTCACATTTTTCTTTCTCCTCCCCCCTTTCACCCTGATTAAATGCCATGTTAAGGGATAAACTTGACACATTCAAGATTTTAAAAGATAAAGCACACAAGCCTCACTGACCAGCAATGAGCCAACATTTCTGTAATGCCTTTGTCTCAGGAAGATGATAAACAAATTACTCAACTGTGCCCAACTGAAAACATCTGCTCTTCTTTGGTGATATGGACAGCTAGATCTCTGTCAGAATTCTTGGCTGCTGGTTTCATTTGCAGCTTAATAATTTCATGAATTTGTCCCTGTAGATGAAGGGGCATCCTTAAAGCCTGTGAAACCATATGGAGTTGCTTAGATGTGTGATAAACTTCCTCTTCCAAGACATGTTTGCACATGTTTCAGTCATTGTGGATGACTTTCTACTCATCTGTAAACCTGTAATTAAACTTTTGCACAAAGATGTTTAAAGTATTTTATATGCTTTTGTTTTCCTTCAGAAATGTTTTGCTTGTGTGTTTGAGAGTGTGCTTCCAATTACTATATGTAGAAATATACAGCCTTTTAAAAGCAAAAAATAAGGTTGTAGTTATAAATGTTTTCTCCCCCACACACATACATTTAAAATGGTCTGTGTGTTTGTTTCAAATTAAACTTTACAAAAATAGGTGGCTTTTTATTCTTAAAAAAGATGGAATATCTTAAAAATATTTTTTTTCTATATTAAAGGAGCAGATTTTTAAAATTCAAGAAAAAAACAAAACTCTATTAGGGATTTATTTCAAAAGCAATCAATTTAAGATTTGTTTCAAAATATGGGATTTAATACAGCCAAGCTTTAAATTTACCAGCATTAATACAATAAAATGGAAATTTTTGTTAATCATGAACTTTAGGACTGGCAGGCAGTATTTCCTAATGGAATTTGGAACTATGTCATATTTAGTTGGGTTTCTGACCTGGTGACAGCATCATGTTAATTTTGAAGATGTCCCTGATTAAAACTAATAATAATCTCCCATTTCAATTCAGTATACATTGTCACATCCAATGATATATAAACAAGATATGCTTTAAACTATTACTTATGCATCAGAAATATTGCAAGAGGACCCAGAAAGTGTACAGTTCAAATGTTTATAGTAGAAGCATATATTGGAGGATATTTGCTAGGTGTACCTACAAGCATGAAAACTCAAAATAATACAGAAATATTTAATATCAATCAGTATGGTGTCAAGTTTCTGACGTATGGGCTTTTCAACTCTGAGGCATTATTTATCTTAAAAGTCCTTTATTAGCCTAATACACCGGCAAATGCTTGCTTGTAGGAAACTGGAATCTGAGATCTCCGCCCCTTGCACAATATATTAAAACACAATTCTCCACCTTTCTAATTTTGACATTAATCATATTCTCCAATTAATTTAAAGAATCAATTTCCCTTCCGTTAGAAGACCCGCCAAAGCCTTATCTTCTTAGAGATAGCCTTGAAAAGTGCAATCCTACTCATCCCCCCTCCTATCCTTCAGCTAAAACAATACACAAGTCTTAAAGCAATACACAAGTTTAACATATGAAATAGCTACTTCTTCATCTCTTGTCAAGCAATAACATTTGATGTTAGCAGCGTTGACATATGGCATATAGAATTGTTGTTGTTGTTAACTGCGAAGTCGTGTCCGACCCATCGCGACCCTATGGACAACATTCCTCCAGGCCTTCCTGTCCTCTACCATATTCTGGAGTCCATCTAAGCTCATGCCTACTGCTTCAGTGACTCCATCCAGCGACCTCATTCTCTGTCGTCCCCTTCTTCTATTGCCCTCGATCTTTCCCAGCATTAGGCTCTTCTCCAGTGAGTCCTTCTTTCTCATTAGGTGGCCAAAGTATTTGAGTTTTAGCTTCAGGATCTGGCCTTCTAGAGAGCAGTCAGGATTGATCTCCTCTAGGACTGACCGGTTTGATCGCCTTGCAGTCCAAGGGACTCGCAGGAGTCTTCTCCAGCACCATAGTTCAAAGGCCTCAATTCTTTGGCGCTCAGCCTTTTTTATGGTCCAACTTTCATTGCCATACATTGCAACTGGGAAGACCATAGCCTTGACTATACGTACTTTTGTTGACAGGGTGATGTCTCTGCTTTTTAGTGTGCTGTCTAGATTTGCCATGGCTTTCCTCCCGAGGAGCAAGCGTCTTTTAATTTCTTGGCTACAGTCCCCATCTGCAGTGATCTTGGAGCCCAGGAAAATAAAATCTGTCACTACCTCCATTTCTTCCCCATCTATTTGCCAGGAATTGAGAGGGCCAGATGCCATGATCTTGGTTTTCTTAATGTTAAGTTTCAACCCAAGTTTTGCACTCTCCTTCTTCACCCGCAACAAGAGGCTCTTTAGTTCTTCTTCACTTTCTGCCATTACAGTGGTATCATCTGCGTATCTAAGGTTGTTGATATTTCCTCCGGCAATCTTAATTCCAGCTTTTGATTCATCTAGCCCAGCCTTTCTCATGATGTGCTCTGCATATAAGTTAAATAGGCAGGGCGACAGTATACAGCCTTGCTGGACTCCTTTCCCAATTTTGAACCAATCAGTGGTTCCGTGTCCAGTTCTCACTGTTGCTTCTTGACCCGCATATAGGTTACTCAAGAGACAAATAAGATGGTCTGGTACTCCCATCTCTTTAAGAACTTGCCACAGTTTGTTATGATCCACACAATCAAAGGCTTTAGCATAGTCAATGAAGCAGAAGTAGATGTTTTTCTGGAACTCCCTAGCTTTCTCCATGATCCAGCGTATGTTGGAAATTTGATTTCTAGTTCCTCTGCCTCTTCGAAATCCTGCCTGTACTTCTGGTAGTTCTCGATCCACATACTGCTGAAGTCTAGCTTGTAGGATTTTAAGCATGACTTTACTAGCATGAGAAATGAGTGCAATGGTGCGATAGTTTGAACATTCTTTGGCACTGCCTTTCTTTGGAATTGGAATGTAAACTGATCTTTTCCAATCCTGTGGCCACTGTTGAGTTTTCCAAATTTGCTGGCAAATTGAGTGTAACACTTTTACTGCATTGTCTTTTAAGATTTTGAATAGCTCAGCTGGAATACTGTCACCTCCACTAGCTTTGTTGTTGCTCAGTTTTTCTAAGGCCCACTTCACTTCACATTCTAGGATGTCTGGCTCGAGGTCAGTGACCACCTCATTGTGATTATCAGGGACGTTAAGCTCATTCTTGTATAGTTCTTCTGTGTAATTTTCCACCTCTTCTTAATCTCTTCTGCCTGTGTTAGGTCCCTGCCATTTTGGTCCTTTATCATGCCCAGTTTTGCATGAAACGTTCCCTTCATTTCTCTAATTTTCTTGAAACGATCTCTGGTCCTCCCTATTCTATTGTTTTCTTCTATTTCTTTGCACTGTTCATTTAAGAAAGCATTCTTATCTCTTCTAGCTATTCTCTGGAATTCTGCATTCAATTGGGCGTATCTTTCTTTTTCTCCCTTGCCTTTCGCTTCCCTCCTTTCCTCAGCTATTTGCAAAGCTTCCTCAGACAGCCATTTTGCTTTCTTGCATTTCTTTTTCTTTGGGATGGTTTTGGTTGCTACCTGTTGTACAATGTCGCGAACCTCTGTCCATAGTTCTTCAGGCACTCTGTCTATCAGATCTAATTCCTTAAATCTATTTGTCACCTCTACTGTATATTCAACAGGGATATGATTTAATTCATACCTGAGTGGCCTAGTGCTTTTCCCTACTTTCTTCAGTTTAAGCCTAAACTTTGCCACAAGAAGCTCCTGGTCTGAGCCACAGTCAGCTCCTGGTCTTGTTTTTACTGACTGTATAGAGCTTCTCCATCTTTGGCTGCAGAGCATATAGTAATCTGATTTCTGTGTTGACCATCTGGTGATGTCCATGTGTAGAGCCGTCTCTTGGGTTGTTGGAAAAGAGTGTTTGCTATCACCATCGTATTCTCTTGACAGAATTCTATCAGCCTGTGCCCTGCTTCATTTTGCACTCCAAGGCCAAACTTGCCTGTTATTCCGGTTATCTTTTGGCTTCCTACTTTGGCATTCCAATCCCCCATGATGATAAGAACATCATTTTTTGGTGTTAGTTCTGTAAGGTGCTGTAGGGCTTCATAGAACCTTCAATTTCATCCTCTTCAGCACTGGTGGTTGGGGCATAGACTTGGACTACTGTGATATTGAATGGTTTGCCTTGGATTCGAACTGAGATCATTCTGTCATTTTGAGGATTGTATCCCAGTATTGCTTTTCCTACTCTTTTATTGACTATGAAGGCTACTCCATTTCTTCTGAGGGATTCTTGCCCGCAGTAGTATACCTGATGGTCATCTGAATTAAATTCACCCATTCCTGTCCATTTTAGTTCGCTGATATCTAAGATGTCAATGTTTAGTCTTGTCATCTCTTGTTTGACCACGTCCAGCTTTCCTTGATTCATGGATCTTACATTCCAGGTTCCTATGGAGAGAAAATCTTTACAGCATTGGACTTTCCTTTCACCACCAGACACATCCACAGCTGAGCATCCTTTCGGCTTTGGCCTAGTCGCTTCACTCTTTCTGGCGCTACTAGTACTAGCCGTCTGCTCTTCCCCAGTAGCATATTGGACGCCTTCCGATCTGAGGGGCTCATCTTCCAGCGTCATATCGTTTTGCCTTTTGGTACTGTCCATAGGGTTTTCATGGCAAAGATACTGGAGTGGGTTGCCATTTCCTTCGCCAGTGGATCACATTTTGTCAGAACTCTCGGCTATGACCTGTCTGTCTTGGGTGGCCCTGCACGGCATAGCTCATAGCTTCATTGAATTACGCAAGCCCCTTCACCACGACAAGGCAATAATCCATGAAGGGGACATATAGAATTACTGTATATTTAAAACTAGTAATATTTGGGTTTAAATTCTTGCTGTGCTGAGAATTTTGCTTTCCTTGGAGAACCCTCAGATTTACATATATATCAATCACTTTCAGTTTTGCATAGGTTCCTTCATGAGTCCATTATACCATTTCGACATCAACCTGTGGAATTATTTCAATTTTAAAATCATATTTAAATCCTTAATTAAATATGCATTATGATACCTTTAGTGAATCTTATCCTAAAATACATATTTTAGAAGGAAAAAGATGAGCAAAGGGCTCTTGTAATCTTATTACTGGTTGACTGCTTCATATTGGAAATGTGACTCAGGTCAGGTTTGCTTAATCATGAGAACTAATCAAATGCTTAAATATCTATATTTGACATAATTTAATAGGTGTTCTAAGCAAACCATGAGGAAGAAACTCTTTAATGCTATAAAATGTCAGACCTGCCAACATTTTTTAAATGCCTTGACTACAATAGTTAGACTGCTAGTAAATGCTCTATAAAGGACTATTGTACATTTGAAGAGTGTTCTGAAAAAATACTCTGTTGATTATTTTGGAAAGCCATAAAAGTAGGTGGTTTCAAAGGATGTTAGAAGCAGATTTACTGTGAGTGAAAATTTCTCCCTTTTTGATAATATTTTTGCATTTGGCTCTTTCTCTGACATAATTTTCTTTTCCTTTCCTTTTTTGCATTGTTTCTTGACTATTTTTCCTGGTTCTAATTTATTGTTGTTATGATTTACTGTTTCCACCTTCTTATAGTAAAAAAATATGTAAGCCATTCAAAGTCTTTACTGATCAAAGAGGCATATAAACTCTAGCAGTAGTTAAACAGCTAAACTGTACACAACACTAGAGTCATATTCTGCCTGCTGCTTGTATTCAAAATATAATATATAATATAATATAATATAATAATTTAATCTTTCAAGTTATAAGGTATTTATGTCCTGAATATCTGAAGGACTGAGTCTCTCATTAAGATAATACCTAATCATTAGTAGCTGCCCAAGACAAGATTAATATAAGTATTTGCATATTTGTATGCAGTCTTCACACACTATGATGCATGTGAAATAAAAAGTTATATTCCTGCAAATATATATAAATATTTATATGAATGAATTTTGATTCTGTATATAAATAATCCTCGACTGACAACCACAATTGAGTCCCAAATTTCTGTTGTTAAGTGAGACATTTGTTAAGTGAATTTTGTCTCATTTACCTTTCTGCCACGGTTGTTAAGTGGATCACTGCAGTTGTTAAACTAGTAACATTGTTGTAAAGTGAATCGGGCTTCCCCATTGACTTTACTTATCAGAAGGTTGCAAAAAGTGATCACATGATCTTGGGATACAGCAGTGGTCTTAAGTATGAACTAGTGAACTAGCATCTGAATTTTGTTCATGTGACCATGGGGATGCCGCAAAGGTTGTAACTGTGAAAAATGGTCATAGGTTACTTTTTTCAGTGCCATTGTAACTTTGAAAGATTACTAAATGAATTGTTGTAAGTCAAGTACTATCTGTAGTAGAAAACAGAAGTTTAAACATTACTTATTATGGAATCTATCAACATGAACTTTATTAATGATGTCTGATCAGTATAGAGCAGTGGTCTGCAACCTTGACAACTTGAAGACTTGTAGACTTCAGCTATGCTGGCTGAGGAATTCTGGGAGCTGAAGTCCACAAGTCTTAAAGTTGTCAGAGTTGCAGACCCTTGGTATAGAGCTGTGGTGGCGAACTTAAGGCACGCAGACTGGGCAAGCAGAGCCCTTTCTGTCAGCACGTGTGCCAGCACGTGCTCCCCTTCCCCTCTCCATGTGCGCCTAACTAGTGGGAACTGGAGAGGTCAGGGAAACTGAATCTAGTAGCATTCTCGCGGGAACAGCTGCGAGAGCTGGGTGGAGAGAGGGTGAACCTATAAAAGGAGCACATTTTGGTGGGAGTGCAGTGAGAGAGCATGTGAGCGAGCAGATGTCCTTTGGAAGTGATGGTGGGCAGGAGTTTGGAGAAGACAGGTAGGATGTGGTGTCCATTTGCACTTTGCAGAAGGCTAGAGGGGGAAGGAGTAAGTTTGTACTTTGGAGAAAAGGAGAGAGAGAGAGGAAGGAATGAGGGGAGGGAGAAGGAAGGAAGGAAGGAAGGAAGGAAGGAAGGAAGGAAGGAAGGA
>JAKJMR010000752.1:325935-366662 GCA_024449315.1 Daboia siamensis | reverse complement strand
AAGGAAGGAAGGAAGGAAGGAAGGAAGGAAGGAAGGAAGGAAGGAAGAATGGGCCCACCAGTACTGCTGGGCAGATGTGCGGCTAGGCCTGCCCAAGTGATGCCGAAGCCAGCCAGCCCTTCTGCAGAGCATAGGGGGAGAGGGGGAGAACAGCTATCCCCAAGCAGCACACCTGCCTCCCTTTGGGCTCCCTCGGTCTCTCCCACCCTCCAGGCTGCAACTGGTCAGATTCCCCCCATGGGCAACACTGTACCCATCCCCAGCCAGCCCTCCTCCTCTATCCTCCTCCTCCCACCCTCAGAAGAGCTGCGAGCCTCCCCCCACACCCTTCACACCCCACCTGGTCCCCAGGGTATGCTGGCCAACTTTCTCCCCAAAAGAAGGAGATGAGCCACCTTGGTAGCAGCTGCTGAGCATTGGATGGGCATTTTTCTAGTCCAGTTCCCCCACACACAGAGAGAGACACCGCTCAAGCACCATTTCTGACAGATGGCAGTCCAGGGAAGGGGGAGAGCAGGATGCTGGCAACCCAAGGAGCGATGGTCTTAAGGGATGCTGCCCACCCTGGAGGCCAAGGCTGGGTTGGAAGACACACACACACACACACAGTGACATGAGGGTGAGACAGACCATGCCAATTCTCCTTGGTGCTGCTGAGCTGGCACCCCTGACTCAAGAGGTTGGACACACACCCCTGCCCAATGTTGTGTGATTAAGAGGCTCTGGCAAGTGTCTGGAGGGGAGTCAGAGGGGCAGTAAGCCCACCCAGATGGCCTCCAAGGACTGTTTGCATCATTGAAAGCTCTATTATTGTATTTTTGGGAGGTGGAGTGAGTGAGGGATTTTATTTTTTGCCTCATTTTGCTCTTTTAAAGAGAACATACTGCCAATGCCCCCCCCCCTGCATAGTCAGAAGCCTTGCGCCATTGCCATTCACCTGCCTTGCTCCCCCAGCCCCTCTCTTTCTCTTCCTTTGAAACAAACAACCCCCCAATCTTCCCGTTCCTACCTTCTGAATTAAAATGAGAAAAAGCCAAGTTTTTTCTTTTGTGGTCTTTACATATTTAAACTGCAGCTAGAAGGAAGTGGGGAAGAAAACCATTGCGAGACACTCTTCTGTTTTAACTTTTTTTCCTTGTTGCTTTTTGGAGTTTTCATCCTGCTTTCGTGAGATGGCAGCATTTGGGAGGTGGTGTAGCTGCCCCCTTCTCCCCCCCTCCAAGCCATCAGCTGAGCAAGACACTCTCCTGCCCTTTGCCCCACCCACCAGAGACCCCCTGGATCTCCCCCAACCCTGCCTGGCCCCCACAAGCATCCCTCCCCAGGAGCAACATCAAGCTGACCATGCCCATCCTGGCCACGCTCACCCAGTCTGCCATTATCACCGTAGTCATGCCTGCCAAGTGGGCCATGCTCACCCGGCACCCGGTGATACATAAGTGGGTTTTGTGTTGCAATTTGGGCACTTGGTCTCTAAAATGTTCTCCATCACTGGTATAGAGGTTCAGAATAGGAGCCCCTCATAGAATTCCATTCACCCCACACGTATAACATTAATTATGCTAAAAGTCTAAATATGAAAATGCATTGTAGAAATACAATTCAGAATAAAATTACTATGGCATGAATAAGTTTCTGCCTGATTTATATTTAAAAAAATACGCATTCTTGGTTTTCTCTTCCTTCCCATACTATTGCTTAAGTTTTTGATGGGTGGTAGATTGGAACATGTTTCTAAAGAATTAAGGCAAGGTTGAAAATGTGCATAGCAAGCAGAATGACTGAATGAAATGTGCTAAGACTTCCAGAATTTACAAGCGTGTAAATTTACAAGTTTGTAGTCAGCATTATTTAGAGAGATTAATTTCCAAAAGCATACATTTTCTTCATAAACAAATGGATTAATAATAAAGTAATCATCCTTGTTCAAACAAGTCTGAATAGAACAAAAGAAACCTCTTAAGAGATTTGTAAAACATACAAATGGATTTTCTTCTTCAGTCTGAGACAGGTTCATCCAACATTTTATTTTATTTATTATTTTATTTTGAAATGCACAGAAAATATTCAACAGGTATTCCTTTGCTAAAATATTCCTTAGTACATTCCAAGTTTTTAAAAAATGAGATAGAATTTTTATAAATAGCTTAAATTTGCACCAATCAAAATCTCCCTTTGTAACTGACTAAATAACAACTCACTCCCTCTCTCACACACCACATACACATACACACACATGGAGAAGTCTACAGTATATAGTATCATTTTTTCTTTCTTTCCAAAACTTCCTTTTTTAGTCTGCAATATTGAAAAAAAGATCTTATCTGTGAGGAGAAGGGACAACATTTTTGGAGCACTTATTTTAAGTTGTAATCCAATATACTGTACTTGTTGGATCCCAGTTTGGGCAAAACAAAGAGATTTAAAATGGTCAAAATCTAGGCTTATCCTTCGAGGTTCAGCCCTCTTTGTTGCAGTGCTTGCTCTCTGGAATAACCTCACACCCCAGAAATCCAGATGGCTGTAATCCTGATTTTGTTTAGGGAGTTATTAAAAACCTGCCTTTTTTCTTAGGTTGGGAACTCAAGTAATGATTTAGTTCTTGTCTGATAAGTTTGTTGTTGCTTATATGCTTTCCTTTGAATCACTCTGTTTTTTATTGTTCCTATTTTTAAAAAATTTTAAGGTACCATAATCTTCAGACTTGGGCATTTCTAAAATACTGTAGATAGATGATGGAGATAGATAGATAGATAGATAGATAGATAGATAGATAGATAGATAGATGAACAGAAAGATGGACAGATGGACAGATATTCCCTCCTTATTCTTATTCTTCTAAAAAGAAACCAGAAATTTTTCAATATCCAAATAACATGTCTTATTTGCATGAGAGCATGAATAAAGAGTCCAACTATGGACCAAACATGATAGGCAATAATCATAATAATCTCTAACATTTTCTCTTGACAATTATGTCAAATAGTATCTTAAGTAGTAAAAAGTAGACTTTTTTGGGGGGGTACCATATGAGGAAATTACATGGAGAAAAAGAATAACTCCTTTAGAGGCTTCATGGAAAAATTATCATATCAGTTATGTATCATCTATTCAAGATAAAACCAGGATGCATTGGGATCCTGTGATTCTGTGGCTTCAATATTGTAGTAAAGACAATTTAGCAATCAACAAATCATTTCAGGACAGAACTGGTACTACCAAAAAAGAAAAGAAAAATGAGTGTTTTCTCCTAACTTCTCCTAATATGTCAATCATGCCCAAAGATCTCCAGTGCCATCATTCATAGATCTTCTTTTTCTTCAGATATAGTGGCATGAATTTGCTTTGTCATCATCCATAAAATGGAGCATAGTCACCATGATGATACAATCATGACTCAAGAGAGAGAGAGAGAGAGAGAGAGAGAGAGAGCTTCAAGGAAGGTGCCAGAAATATTTTGTTTCTACAGAAGTATATATAATGGAAATTTTAAAGATCAGGCAAAAGTAACTATCTTCCATTTTTTTCTGATGCTCAAATTACAATTTGAAATATGGGCAGAAATCTAAAAGCAGGCAATGTTTTTATCCAGCACCAATACAAGAACTAGGAGAAGGTGAACAGTTTTTGAAATGCAATACGTGAATCAGTTTTATAGATAATTTGAAATGCAATGAAATGAAATGAAACCAAGCATTACAACTTGTAACATCAAAGGATGAGGGTAAAAAGAAAGATGGCAAGCCTCCCCCCCCCCCAAGAAAAGGAAATACCGTATTTTCCGGCGTATAAGACGACCCGGCGTATAAGACGACCCCTTACTTTTAGGAAGATTTTCAAGGTTTTTCGTCTTATACGCCGGAAAATACTGGAAAGAAAATGAAAGAAAATGAATGAAAATACTTACATGTATTTTCCTCCCTGTCCTTCGCAGAGGCGAAGTCCCGAGTTCCCCAGCCGCGGCGGGCCAGCTGGGAGCCTGCCCACGCCCGCGGCTCCGGCGGCGGCAGCGAGACGGCCGCGCGAAGCAGCTGGGGGCCTGCCCACGCGGCCGTTCTGTTGCTGCTCCCAGCTGGCCTGCGCGCGTCACCTGGGGGCTTGTCCACGCCCGCGGCCCCGGCAGCAGCAACAGAACGGCCGCGCGGGCAGGCTCCCAGCTGGCCCGCGCGCGTCACCTGGGAGCCTGCCCACGCCCGCAGGCGCGGGCAGGCTCCCAGCTGGCCCGCGCGGGCCAGCTGGGAGCCTGCCCACGGCTCCGGGACACGGCTGGTAACAAGAGCCGACGGGCAGCGCGGCCTTCGCGTGGGGAGAGCCGCCCGACGCTCCCGCCAAGCCATGTCCCGGAGCCGTGCCGGAAATAGCGCCGGGCGGCCCGGCTTTGGAACGCTCGACTGATTTTTTTTTCCGGCGTATAAGACGACCCGGCGTATAAGACGACCCCCCAACTTTTAAGAAAATTTTCAGGGGTTAAAAAGTCGTCTTATACGCCGGAAAATACGGTATTAAAAAAGTAGAATATTATATTTCCTCAAAGGATCTTTAAAAGGCAGAAAAGTACTGTATATCCAGTTTTTCTTAATAGCCCCAAGTCTCCCTCCCCCAAGCACAAACCAGCTCTGTAGAAATGCAGTTATCATAATCCTTTCAGAAAGACTGTCACCAGGAAGCTTAGAGCTGATGGGATTAGAAAGACAAAGATTCCTAGATCTAACAACCCCTCCCCACCCCCCCAAAAAAAATCCAACACAGGACATAGCCATCAGCCACTGCCCCAGCGAGGCAGGATATGACCTTTAGGACATAATAGGATTAATCCAACACCATCAGAATACCAGAAAGGCACACTGAACCTCAGGTCATGCCACAGGAACAACTCCAAATACAAAAGCCCAAGTGGTCAGTTTTCCCAGAGCCATGTTTTTGTCTGGCTCTGCTCTTAAATAAACTACAACCTTCTTTCTAAAGCAGTCTCCATTTTATTTATTCCAAGCTTGGACTGGACCCTGACAAAGATTTTTCTTTCAACAATTTGGCACCCAGGATGGGACTTCAAGCTAACCTCTTCAGTGGCCTGAGGACTGGGTAAGCTCTGTTTTGCTGGCAACAGACCCCTTGTGTCTGTGGATGGGTTTTCCAGGCCCTGCCCATGTGGAGCAAGAGTAGTAAAGGGAGTTTTGAATTTGAGCTCAAGGGCTGTTTGGAAAGAAGATGAGTACCTCTAAATTTTAACTTTAAAGCCCAGGAGAGTGAGAGAATTGTGTGTATGTCTGTGTGTGTGACTGAGAAGACTCTTTCCCCAATCACAGTTTTCCTCTGGCCTTTCCTAACTGCAGGAAGGGTTTGTTCAAGTGACAGACCCTGGAAAGCATTGGGGTTTTGTCAGAGCGCAGGACCTTTTGTTAGGGAAAAGGGAAAGGCTATGTAAAAATGGAATGGAATGAGTGAATGAGAGAGTCCAACCTGGGCAACTGTGTGAAACCACTGGTCAAAGTTCCACTCTTCTATGAGGGATCCTTATACTCTGTGAAAAGGAAGTCAGAGTCCTCCCAGATCCCTTTGAGGTCTGAAACTGGGACAAGGGGCTAGGGAAGCTTCAAAAGTCACCTTGCCAAGGGGCAAGGGCTGAACTATTGCTTTGCCAGAACATGGGACTCCAAGAAAGAGTCATTCTGGGAATGCAGAGAGTAGAGAAAAATACTCACTGCAGGTAAATGGTCAGAATCTTGCTGAAAATATGAGAAGCTCTGATTCCAAGGTTCTGCCGATGTCTCCTTTAGGGAGACTGCTAAAAGCCTGGGTCTAAAAAATGTTACCCATCCAGGTGGGAATGAAAAAGAAGCATGCACACCAATTATGTGAAGAGTGGGCTTTGTTCAGGACTTGCTAGGAAACCAATTTGGCTAAATAAAAGTATTTAAAAGGAAAAGGAAAATAGAATGTAGGAATCGTGATATAAAGTGATATAAACCTTTATATTTGTAAACTTTGAATTAATAGTTTGTAGAGATATTTATCATTTAGCCAGGCATGGTTTTTCATATATCTTATGTTTGAATATGAAGTTATATAATGGTTATTGGCCAACAGTGTTGACCAGTTTTCTATAAGTGTGGAACTTGTCTGCTTCAATTTAGTAAAAGATACCAAAGCAATTTAATCTAGTCCTTCTCTTTGATGGTACTAGCAATGAAGCTATCAGTTGGCAGGCAGAAATAAGAAAAGTGAAATGTACTTTTTCACTAAATTTTAGACTTGGAACATTCCAAGTTAAATTTAAAGTGGATGTTACATATAGAATTCTGGATGCTGTCATTATTACTTCCATTAGGCTTAAATCTCTGGGGATATTTTGCAAGCAAACTAAGGTTATTAGAGAGAATTGGCAGCAAATTTCAGCACTACTATTCATGAGCAGACAGGCAGACATATTATGTCTTTCAGTTACCATTTGAGATTGTCATGACAATCAAGACAATCACCCTGGAAACTCAGAGTCTCAGCTGGAAGAAAAGTGATAAACTTTGAACAATTAATAATGTTGGATAATTTTATGATGGCTACAATGATAACATTTTTAAAAAAGATTTAGAGCATTTACATTTACAACCATATAACTGATCACACATCAACAAACTATCACATAAATTAATATGGCTCCTAACCATCAAAGATGTATTTTAAAAATCACAAGGTCCTTTGGTATTGTACTTCTTCAGAATAAAGTACAGAATTGAAGAACAATGACTTAATACAAACTTCTTTAAGGAATGGCACAGTTTGCCCACTGGAAATTTGAGAGAGTATTAAAAGTTTGAAAAAGTTTGAAAACAATTCTATAGATAGATTGTGAAAAGGGTACAGGGAATTCAAATGCCATGGGCTTATTTGATCCTATTAAGGTAGAGAACAGACACTTGCAACTCTGTACTGATTATTTTTTTATTATCTCTTTTGCTAGTTTGAAGTTTATTTTCACAAGCTTTAGGACACATATATCTCAGAATGTTAGTACTGGAAAAGATCAGAAAGTAGTGTGCAGGTAGTACTAACCCTTACATTCAATTACAAGTAGTCCTCCAGTTATGACTGTAATTGAGTCTGGCAATTAAGTTCATAAATAATGATTATCATAAAGCAGGTCACCATGTGACTGGGCTTTATGACCTTTTTCACATTAGTTGTTAAGCAAATGCTGCAGGCATTAAGTGACCCCATTGTTTGCTATGTGCTGGCTTTTGCTGGAAACAAAAAACAAAACAAAACCACTGGCTTCTGGCAAAACTGTTGTAAATCATGGTCACATAACTGCAGGCCACTGCAAATAGACTTAAATGTGCGCCAGTTACTCAGTACCCAAAATGCAGTCACAAGATAGCAGGGGTTAATATCAAAACTTCTACTGTAGTTTTGTGGGTAACTTTGAATTGAACTGAAATGTCACTAAGTGGCCAGTTATAAGTTGAGGACTACCTATAAGCTGCAAAATGGCATCTTAAATTGAGCCACTTGAAATACAGCACAGTGCTTAATTTATCCTTATCATCAACAAACAGCAAAAACAGCACAATTATGTCAGTAACAGTATACAATTCTTCTTACAATGAGAAGTGCATCCGTCATTTCACAAATCAAGCAAATTCGTTCATAAATTGAATAAATATTACCATTATGAAAATAAATGTCAAATTCAAGAGCTCTGTTCTGTCTGTACAAATTGCACACATACTTTTAGCTACAGTGACAGAATTTATATAGAGATAAAGTTAAGTTAGTAACGGATGATAAAATCTAAATACATAAACCACAGATAATTAAATTTCATGAAATACTTTAACAGGTCTTGCAATGGTCTTTCTTTCTGTATTTAAAAACCAACAGCTGCTAGTGTTAATACATGACCAACACAGGCTACATAAAGATATAATATACCCAGAATGACTTTTTCTCCTTATCTTTTTGGTGACCTTTTTGCTTTGTAAGTCAATGGAAATATTTTTTTTCCCATTTGTGGACATTTCTTTTACATAGGGAAAATATATGAATCTTTTATAGCCTAAGAGATTTCTATTTAAAGGTAAAGGAGTGAAAATGTATTTGTGAAAATATGCTACAATGGACAAGAAATTAATTATCTCAAAATTCCTGAAGCAACTATTTTGTGTAAAGATACAACCAAGGTTAAGCACTTCAAAACTTTCTTGCTGTCTTCTAAGCACACTTTTTAGTTCAAGATTTCTTCTCTTTCCCCACTAGACCATAAGATCTTTCTTTTCTATCATGCACACGTAAACACACACTCATAGGCACACAATGTCAATGCTGCTAACATCAGATGTTCTTTCTTTGACAACATATGGAGATGCAGCCATTTTCCTTCTTATGTTTTATTCTTAGAGTTAGAATTAGATGATACAGGGGGGAGGAGAAGGAGTTAGACATAACAGTATTATAGCAGTATGAGAATCAAGATTTTTTGAAATAAGAGATGATAAGAAATGGTGGGTTGGAGAGCTGGAGGGAAAGCCTGCATTTCAAACTAATTGGAGAATGTGATTTATGACTGCTAATCGGAGGAGGGAATTGAGCTCAATACTATGGGTACAGGGGAGGGGAATTCAGATTTTGGCTTTGCCTATGTATGTGCCGATGCTATGCTACTCAAATAAAGATTTTTTAAGGAAAACAATGCCTCAAAGTTCTTTGAAGAATTTCATCTGTCGGAAACATGACATTAAGCCAAAATCTCCAACTTTCCTAACTATCTACCGGTCCCAAGCCCCAGCCGCTATCCCTAAAATCAAGGGATAAGCTGACAAAGATTCAGGGAAGATTTCATCATGGAGAAAGAGAAAATGCCTGAAGTCAGCACCTTGGAAGCAGCTGCTAGCCTGGAGGGGGAAGGGGAGCTAGCGCATCGGTGGAGAAGGAGCTTGTTCAGGCCTCCCAGCTGGGAAAAAAACCCAAGCTGCTAGGACAGTTGATCTCATTGTTGGAATGGGCCCAGCCCAGTGGAGACTCCAGACACCTCAAGATGGCCTTGCCACCCTCAAGTGTTTCAAATGCAGACAAGGTTGAGCTACCACGAAGGGATTCCTGCATATCGTGTTCCCCAGACTGGTGGAGAGTTACCAGATCATCTGTCACTGAGGACTTGGGTGAGTGGAAGTACCTGTCAACAGCTCGTGGTCAGTCAGTGGAAAAGTTGGTGGAAAAGCTTGAGGGACTAGAAATGAGGAGTGGAGAGCAATCTTCCCATTCCCCATACATCGGTGATTAGGATGATCAACAAGGCAGCCATCAACTCCTGCCAAGAGGAACACCCAGCCCCTCTTTCACAGTTCAGGCAGCCTTCCTGCCCCTGAAGCCCACTACCAGGTCTTCCAGGCCCACAGAGATAGACAGCTCCAGTCGCCACCCCTCCAGAAGCCATAACCATTTGTGATGAGATGAGGGCCCGGGCAGTCGCTGGGACAGCCAATCCCCAGACCAGTATGCATATTGGTCACCCAGTCTGGGCCCCTTGCAGCAGTGGGGAATATGGCAGCCCACACAGGTGGGAGGTCAGCAATCTCTGAGCTTTCAGCAGCTAATAGAGGCCTTACAGCAACTTGGGGTGCTGCAGAGGCCAGGAGACCAGCAACTGGTGGGATGACGGCTGCAGCAAGGGGGTTAGTTGTTGCCCTTGAATGTACAGCAACTACTGAGGGGCCTGCAAATAATGGGGATCCAGAAATGACCCCCTCCAAGGCCCCAGGGGGTCCTAAAGCAATTGAGGATGCCACAGCTCCCAGCAGATCAAGAGCAGGGGGGATGGCAACAATCCTCACCCAGGCAACAACCATTGGGGAGCCTACAGCAACTGAGGATGCCACAGCTCCTGGCAAACCACCAGCAGGGAAGACAGCAGCAGCCCCCACCCAGGCAGCAACCTTTGGGAGACCTACAGCAAATCAGGATGCCACAACTGGTGGTAATGCAACCACAGCAGGGGTGGTGGCAATAGCCCCCAAGCGTACAACCCCTGGGAATGCAGCAGCCCCCAAACATGCAACCCCTGGGAATGCAACCCCTGGGGATGCACTGGGGGTGCAACAGCCACAGTGGGGGGCCCAGCAGCCATTGAATCAGCAGCCAGGGTGGGGCTGGCAGCAACTGGGGTGCAATAGTCACAGTGGGGGTTCCAGTAGCCATTGATTGCTCCACCTTTCAGAGCAACCTTCGATGGGGACCCAGAGAAGCTGATTTTTTTTTCTCAACCAAGTGCGCTCTTATTTGAACCGCTGTGCCTATCTCTACCTGGACCCAGCCACTTTGGTCAATGTGATTGCATCCATCTTAGAGGGAGAGACATCTGAGTGGCTGAACAATTTATATAATGAGCAAGCTCCCAAATTGGAGGACCCCCACCTCTTCCTCCTAGGACTGAGAGCAAGGTTTGAGGACCCATCCATTGTCCTCAAAGCAGAAGAACAAATCCATAAGATAAAACAAGCCAGCAGGCCTGCTCTGGAGTACGTACAAGAGTTTTGCAAGATAGCTGGTTGTATAGAGAGGTGGCCTGACCAGTGCCCAGTCTATCACTTCAAAGAAGGATTAGATGATCACCTCTCTCAGGCCTGCATATTTCGAGCAGTACCTGATCAGCTGCAAGAATGGTACCAGGCAACGGTAAGACCTAGATGTTCAGCTTCCCGTTATAAGAAGCCTCCCCCACCTAAAGCTGAGCCGAGGCCTGAGCAACCCAAACAGCAATCACCATCCCGAGAATCCCCAACTGCTGCAACTGCAGGCCCACCAGTCAAGTGCTTCCAATGTGGACAGCAGGGACATCGCACAGCGAATTGCCCAGTCCCCTACCCCCAACAGCAGAATAGACCAATACCAGCAGTGAGAAAGAAACCTGCCCAGCACCAATGTGTGAGAAATCCAATTGGATCACACAGGAACGTGTTGCCCAAGTCACATCCCCCACACAGGAGGATGCCAGGACTCAGGGTGGATCCTCCCAAGCTCTACCTGCTTTTGACAGTGACGATGGAGGAGAGAATGACCCAATGGTGATTCAACATGTCCCACCTTTCTCACTACCTGCCAAACTTATAATCCCTAAATTGGGGGCACAGATATATTTAAAAGTGCTAGTCAACTCTGTATGCCCCCGATGCATTATTAGCTTGCCATTTGCCATGAAAATGGGCATACAAGCAAAACTGCTCTCCAAACCCATGAAGTTTGAGCAAGCCGATGGCTCCTTGATGGGAGTGACTTTAGTCACGCAATTAACTGAACTCATACTCTTAGAAATAGGTGTGCACTGGGAGTTCATTCATTTCCTGGTGGCTCCAAAAATGACTGAGTCTGTGATCCTAGGATTAGCCTGGTTATCAGGGATGTTAAGCTCCTTCTTGTATAGTTGTTCTGTGTAATTTTGCCACGTCTTCTTAATCTCTTCTGCCTCTGTTTGGTCCCTGCCATTTTGGACCTTTATCATGCCCATTTTTGCATCTTTTGCAATTTTTTTGAAGAGATCTCTGGTCCTCCCTATTCTATTCTTTTCTTCTATTTATTTGCACTGTTCATTTAAGAAGGCATTCTTATCTCTTCTAGCTATTCTCTGGAATGCTGCATTCAATTGGGTGTATCTTTCTTTTTCACCCTTGCCTTTCACTTCCCTCCTTTCCTCAGCTATTTGCAAAGCTTCCTCAGGCAGCCATTTTGCTTTCTTGCATTTCTTTTTCTTTGGGATGGTTTTAGTTACTACCTCTTGTACAATGTTGCCAACCTCCATCCATAGGCACTCTGTCTATCAGATCTAATTCCTTAAATCTATTTGTCACCTGTTGCTGCAAGTCTGCAACATGTACTCGTTGTCAGAGGTTCCCTGTTGATGTTGTCCTGGGTTCCCGCAGGAACGAGTCTCAGCCCTCGCTGAGACAATTTAGGGGGTCCTCGCAAGGACGAAAGAAGCCAAATAAAAACAAACACCACACCAGAAGTTTCTCAAGATGAGAGAGCACGAAGTGCCCGGGGTGATGTTATGTCCCCTGAACAGATCGCAACAGTCTCTTTTATTAGGCAGTTTTAAAAGGGAGGGGTACCTACAGCAAAAAAAGATAGCATATAAAAAATACCAAACAGCGTGAGTCAAAACATACGTGTTAACAAAACACCACCTGATTTACAGGAAATCATACACTTTAGCAAAATAAAAACCTAATCTCAAAGAAAGCAAAACTAAGCAATGGAATGCTAATTGGATACTAAATCATATCTATCCTATCTTAGAAAAAGTGAAACTTAATTTGAAGAGCAATGGAATTTTTGGGTGCTAATTGGATATTATAAATCATGTCTGTCAGGTACCAGACACCATACAGCACGGGAAAGGGTCAGGGCAAGGTCTCATGGCTATGAGGCCCAAGGAGAAACCTGAACCAAGGATATATCCATATGTCCTCTGTTTTTATTTTTTAAGATGGTTAATATCCTTCTAAAGCCATGACATCCCCAGTGGATCCCCCCTCCGGGAGAACCCGCAGGGAGCCAATACGCTTTTCCAAAGGAATAGTTTCTGATTCAGAGTCTTCATCAGCCACAGAGGCTAATTCTAAAAGAGGTTGTTTATATTCATTTTCAACAGTGTGCTTTAGCAAGAGGACATCATCTCCAATACTGTTTAGTCATTGTTTCAAAAATGCTAGAACTCTCCCCATGACACATGGGCCAATTGTACATGCAAGGAGCAACAAAATCAGAGGACCGGCTAGGGCCGAGAGGAGGGTGGTCAACCAGGGAGAGAAATTGAACATTTCCTGGTACCACGTGTGGGATTGGGAACGCTCTCTTTCTCTATCTTTTAATCGGGATGTTAATTCTGCCATGGAGTCAAGCACAATGCCTGAATTGTCTGTATAAAAACAACATTCCTCTTTCAAGGCGACACACAGACCGCCCTGTTTTAGGAATAGCAAATCCAAGCCCCTCCTATTTTGTAGAACCACTTCAGAAAGAGAGGTTAGGGAATTTTGGAGGGCAACCATAGATTGCTCAATGCGTTTGAGGTCATCATCTATTTCAGCACTGAGCCTGCGGATGTTTTTGTCAGCCACAACCATTCCTGCGATGCCTGTAGACGCACCAGCGGCTCCTAGGCCCAGGAGAAGGGCCAAGGTCATGGTAGTAACCATTTCCTGTTTGGTCCGTGGAAAGTACTGGGGTGTTTCCATGCGAGAAAGGAACTCATTGTTGGAAAAAACAGACATTTTAGGGAGAAAATAAACCTGAATGCAAAAAGCTCTGTGTGTGTGTAAATTGTTTCCACTGACACATGCAGTAGCACCCGTAGAGCAGGCCCAAATAGAGCCATTGGAAGGAATAAAAAACTGACCATTGAAACGTTTGAAAAGATTTGCAGTTGATAGAGTAGTGTACATTATAGCCCACCCTCCACTAGCCTTTCTTTGGATAAGTATGTTGTGCAGGAAATATAGGCATCCGAGGAGGCATTGATACAAAAGTGAGAAAAGTTAGAGGGTACATAGCCAAGGCAACAACCTTGACCTTCAATTGAGGATACCGTTATAGTAGAGGTAGACCACCTGCAAGCGGCATCTGAGGTGCTATTGGCAAAAGGTAAGGCGGAACCTATGGCCTCATAAAAAGGGGGTTGAGAAGACATACACAGCCAACACCTACTATCATTGTTAGGAAAAGCACGGGCTGCCACAAGGGCATCATGCGCAGAGGAGACCAAGGACACCAATGGATTGTTTCTTTTAGCCAAGGGCTGTAAAAAGGATGAAGTGACTTGTTTGTTTGGGCCCACAGGTGGGGATGTTGCTAAGGACATGGTTAGACGGATTATGAATATATTACCTGGATGACTCATGGTTCTAGAATTATCGTTCAACCTTCCCCCCCATCTTTTCCCTTTAAACCATTCAGTAATCGGAAGACTCCTTCCGTAAGATGTAAAAGTAACAGTCATAGGATTAAGGCGAACACCGCAGCAGGCCCAATTGGCGCAGGAATGCCAAGGCAAATTGTTATCAGGGCCTAGTATAGCTTTGATATAGTCAGTAGTATAGGGAGCAGTCCACCAAATCTTTCCGGTTGACACACATTGCCAGGACTTGCAGTACCAATCAGAGATGGTTCCACATTCATCTAGGTGGGAGAGATTAGTAAGATGTCCTGGGCAGATATACAGGCCTGGACCAATGTTCCAGACTTCCCGAGGGGAAGGATCACATTTTGTTTTGTGTTTAAAGCCATGGGCGCCGACCAGCATTTCAGCAAAGTCAAAGTAAAGTGCAGGAAACCAGGGCCACAGAGTTCGATTAGAAATGGAATAAAGGATGTTTCCTTGGAAGTCCAAAATAGTCCAAGTATAATTTGCGGGACGATGCACGTTCTGCTGTGTGCTGGAATAGGAGCGCCGCAAGCGGAGAACTGCAGGGGAAGAAACATGGGAAAAAGGCAAGGAAAGAAGGGAAACTTGAGGAAGAGAGGAAGAGGCATTAGAGACAGAAGAGGCAAGAGAGATCAGGGATAGGATCAGGAGGATCTTCATCTTTCTTTTTCGGTTGATTAAGATGACAAGGGCGGACACAGCGAGCCGGGACCCACAAAACTCGATCAGGCAATTGAACTGCTGCGTAGCCTTTTCCCCAGGTGATCAATTGAGCTGGACCTTTTCAAGCTGGATCCGGAAGATGCCTATAATATACCAGAGGACGAGAAGAGGGGAGGGGAGGAGTGGAAAAATGTCTCGAGGCAGCAGTGGAGGCAGGAGATTCAGTTAGATTAAGAAAATTCAATGAATACAAGGAAACATTTAATACATTTTGCAACGCCGGGAGTGTCGGGGGGCTGATGCCTTTTGACCCCAAGTGTCTGTCCAAGGCCTGTTTAAGAGTCAAATTCGCTCTCTCTATAATGGCCTGGCCCTGGCTATTGAAAGGAATGCCGAATTTATGGATTATTGACCAGCGATAGCAAAATTGTGCAAAGGCAGAGCTCGTATAAGCTGGTCCATTGTCAGTTTTTAGAGTTTTTGGACATCCCAACATTACAAAAGTCCGAATACAATGATTAATAACTTGTTTTGCGGTTTCACCCCTTTGCAAGGTTGCCATGATGAAACCTGAATACGTATCAATGGAAACATGAATGAATTTCCAAGGGGCAAAGGATGGATATTGAGTTACATCCATTTGCCATGTCTCACAAGCACTAGTACCCCTGGGGTTGACCCCTTGTGGGATTGCAGATGCCTGTAGACTGCATGTTGGACATTGCTGAATTATGGCAGTGGCTTCTTGATGGGTAATACCAAACTGCTTGACAAGAGCCTTTTTGTTCTGATGAAAATAGTCATGGCTTTCTCCTGATGTTAAGGTATACAGACAGGAGGACGGGTTGGTTTTACATGCCTCATCTGCCATATGATTTCCTTCTGATAAAAATCCAGGAAGATGTTGATGACTTCTAATATGTGCTACAAACAGTAAATGATCACGGAGATGTAACAAATCCTGGAACTGTAAAAAAAGTCTCATTAAAGGGACAGGGGTTGAGGGAGAAATATAAGCATCGTATATACAAGAAACCAAATGTGAAACATACAAACTATCTGTAATAATGTTAAGGGGCTGATCGGGAAAACATTGAAAGAGCAAAATTGAAGGCAGACAATTCTGCTTGTTGGGCAGAAGACTGAGCTGAAGTAGTACGAGTCTGCCAATTGTCCTGCCATATACAGGCACCTATGGATTTTGAGCCATCTGTGAACACAGTGAGGGCATCTTTGATGGGAGAAGAACTTATAGGAGTTGAAAAAAGAATGGGAACAGTTTTTAAAAGTTGTAATCGAGGATCTGGAGGAAGATGGCATGAGAGAATACCATTCCAATCCTCCAAGGCATGTTGCAATGCATCTGATGTTTGAAACAAAGATTCCCATTGACTTAATTTAAAAGGTACATACAGAGTACTGAATTCTATACCCATAAGAGCCCTAGTACGTCTCCTCCCTTTCTCCAAGAGAAGAGCCATTTGCAAAGCTTTGGTAGTAATTGAAGCCTTAGGAGTGTGTGCCAAATGTATCCATTCCAAAATATGCATTTTCTTTCCATCAGTCAATTGGAAAATGAAAGCAGTTAAAAGAGAAGGAGTAGGCAAAATAGCAAACAAGAGAGGCTCATTAGGCAAAGCTCTGTCGACCCATCTCTGGGTGAGAGCAGTATTAACCAAGGACAAAGCAGTCTTTTGATCTTGTGTTAGAACAACAGTGTCTGATGGATGTTTAAGGCCTATCAGAGCAGAAAAAAGAGGAGATAGAACATGAGTTGAAATTGACAGATAAGGTCTGGCCCAATTAAGGGTTCCCAGATATTGCTGGAGTTGAACAAGTGTAGTTTTTTCCGGGAGATGTAATGTAGGGAGAACAGGCGTGGCAGCAGATGCCATGAGCTTATGACCCAAATACTGCATAGGATACTGAGTTTGAATTTTGTCAGGAGCAACATGAAGACCAGATTGAGCCAAAATAGTATACAGAAAAGTAAGAGTTTGAGAAACAGTGCCTTTTGGACCATCTGCTGCAATTAAAATATCATCCATGTAATGATAAACCAAAAAGGTAGGATTTGCATCACGATAAGGCTGTAGGGCCCTATCAACATAATATTGGCACATTGTGGGAGAATTTATCATGCCTTGAGGAAGGGCCTTCCATTGATATCTAGTAGTAGGCCTTGAATTGTTAAATTGAGGAATGGTGAATGCAAAAAGAATTCTGTCAGCAGGAGCCAAAGGAATAGAAAAGAAACAATCCTTCAAATCTATTACTACCAAGTCATAATTGTGAGGAATTAAGTTTGGATTTGGAAGGCCACATTGTAGAGGTCCCATGGGCTGAATTATGGCATTAATTTTTCTCAAATCCTGCAGGAGGCGGTATTTCCCATTTTTCTTTTTGATTACAAAGACAGGAGTATTATAAGGGCTAGTTGAAAATTCCAGATGTCCTTCCTGTAGTTGCTGAGCCACTAAGTTCTGCAGGATCATAACCTTTTCCTGTGACATAGGCCATTGATCCACCCACACAGGGATGGAAGAGTTCAAAACAAGAGATAAAGGAGGAAAAGACATCGTATGAAATTAAGGGATAGTTAGAGTAGCATGAAGTTGAGACAAAAGATCCCGTCCCCACAAATTAGTATGCAAGGGCAGGATAAAAGGTCGAAGGAAAGCAGTAATAGAAGAATGAGGGGTAGATGCAGTCAACCAAGATGTGCTAACCTTAGCAGCCTGAGCACCTCCCACACCTTGAACAGTAGAAGCGTCAGAAAGAGGCCAGGAAGAGGGCCATTCAGCTGTGCGAATCACTGAAACATCCGCGCCCGTGTCAATAAGACCTGAGAAGGTGCGGCCGTTGAGAAGAATGGAAATTATTGGCTTGGCATTTTGCACAGGCTGTTGGAGAGCAAAGAGAGAAGTATTATCAGGTGGGGGCAAAAAAATAAGAGTAGCAACAACAGTTTCCGCCTTCAGAGAAAAGCAGCGATCACCGATCGCAGCCAAAGAGATGTTTTTTAAGGAGTCTGAATTATGCAGAAAAGGTGCAGCTATAACACCTTCAAGGGTAAGAGAGGAGTTAGGAAACAAAAGAACAGGAACATCTGGAGGGAATGGAGCAAGAAGAGAGACTTTTAAAGGCATAGTGAAAACAGAACCAGGGTCATCATAAACGAAGTCTTTAGAAAGACGAACAGGAAAAGCAAGAGATGGATTAGTGGAGACAGCTTGTAAATCAGCCTTTGAAGTGGGGCTAGCTGAACGCCCCTTAATTAGTTTCCCTGCAGAGTTTGAGAAGGACCCTGAGGGCAGGTACGAGCCCAGTGAAAGCCTTTACGGCAACGCGGGCAAACAGTTTTTGGCTTTGCATTAGTAGGTTGGGGGGGAGGACCTCGAGCGCTCCCGCGCAGAGCTCCTCCACCGCCGGGCAAACGACATTGACTCTTGAAATGACCAGGCTTCCCACAATTAAAACAATTGCCATGCTTGACAACAGGAAAAGCTTGAATATTAGAGGCAGGCATGGAAGAAGTTATAGCGGCTGCAAGAGCAGACATTGTATGAGAAGTGGTTCCCACCACACGGCAAGCCTGCAAAAACTCAGCAAGAGTAACACCTGGTTTTCCAGTCAAGGGCTGAAGTACTTTTTTACAATCTTCATTAGCATTTTCAAAAGCCAATTTGATCAAAAGCTCCTCACGAGCAGCCTGATTTTGAATTTGTCTTTCCAGCGCTGTTTGGAGCCGGTTTATAAAGGTAGCATAAGGCTCAGAAGGTTCTTGAATAACCTTCAAAAATGTTTGAGAGGCATGGCCGTCTGCATCATCCACCTGCTTCAATGCTCCCATGGCACAAAGGCGGATGATGGTAAAAGCACGGCGTGGGCAATTTTGCTGCTGGACCAAGGTTGTGAAATTTCCAGTTCCTTTTATATGATCAGCCAAGACTGCTTGAGGCAAGCCTCGCATGATCTCAGCATCTGCCAATTTATTATATTCAGAAGACCAGATGACAAATTGAGCAGGTGTTAATAACATGGAAAATAAAGACTTCCAATCATACAATAACATGACAACATTTGCATCTATCAGAGAATCAAGCAATCCCATTACATACGGAGAGTGAATACCGTAGGAAGTAACAGCTTCTTTAAGATTTTTAAGCATCTGCACGTTGATGTTCTCATGTTCCGGCCGTCCTCCCCCCGCTGGATTAAGGGTTAGAGGGTAAGCCAATAGCGGGGGTTCAGTTCTTAGAGAAAGAGAGGAAGAAACAACCAAAGCAGAAAAAGTTCCAGCAGTCGTGTCTGTATCCTCCAGCGGGGGGGGAGACGCTGCAGAAGCAGGAAAAGCTGTGTCTGCAGGGGGAGCAGAGGCAGCTTCAGAGACAGTAAAAGACTCATACGAAGGTGGAGAGACCTTTGGCAGGGATTCCTCCGTAAGAGAAGAGAGTGGAGCAGCCGAGTCAGGAAAAGGAGAGTTAGGATAGAGGATGCAAAGAGCAGCCATAATGGCCCGCCAAGTGACTAGAATTTCAGGCGGAGCTCGAGGGTGTTCATGGAGGAATTTTCCCAAGCGCGTCCAGGTAGCCTTCTTAAGGGTACCTTCCTGCGGGTAGGCAGGACACTTCTCATGAACATAGGACAGAAAAGAGGTAAGAGATTTCTTAGAAAGAGGATAGACAGTGGTGCCATTAACCTTTTGCAAACAATTAGCCTTCTTCACCAGAAAGATGAGCTCATCCCTATGCTTTGATGAGACTCTCGAGTTCGAGGAGCCCATTACTTACGTGTGCACGTGTCGCGTCCAGACGGGTAAGCAATGAGGGTGAAGGTGACGCACCGCTAGACAATGATCGCACCTCTGGACAACTTCAACAGGATCAGGACGAGCCCCCAGATGTTGCTGCAAGTCTGCAACATGTACTCGTTGTCAGAGGTTCCCTGTTGATGTTGTCCTGGGTTCCCGCAGGAACGAGTCTCAGCCCTCGCTGAGACAATTTAGGGGGTCCTCGCAAGGACGAAAGAAGCCAAATAAAAACAAACACCACACCAGAAGTTTCTCAAGATGAGAGAGCACGAAGTGCCCGGGGTGATGTTATGTCCCCTGAACAGATCGCAACAGTCTCTTTTATTAGGCAGTTTTAAAAGGGAGGGGTACCTACAGCAAAAAAAGATAGCATATAAAAAATACCAAACAGCATGAGTCAAAACATACGTGTTAACAAAACACCACCTGATTTACAGGAAATCATACACTTTAGCAAAATAAAAACCTAATCTCAAAGAAAGCAAAACTAAGCAATGGAATGCTAATTGGATACTAAATCATATCTATCCTATCTTAGAAAAAGTGAAACTTAATTTGAAGAGCAATGGAATTTTTGGGTGCTAATTGGATATTATAAATCATGTCTGTCAGGTACCAGACACCATGCAGCACGGGAAAGGGTCAGGGCAAGGTCTCATGGCTATGAGGCCCAAGGAGAAACCTGAACCAAGGATATATCCATAGTCACCTCTACTGTATTTTCATCAGGGATATGATTTAGTTCATACCTGAGTGGCCTAGTGCTTTTCCCACCCTACTTTCTTCAGTTTAAGCCTAAATTTTACAATGAGAAGCTCATGGTCTGAGCCACTGTCAGCTCCTGGTCTTGTTTTTACTAACTGTATAGAGCTTCTTCATCTTTGGCTACAGAGCACATAGTCAATTTGATTTCTGTGTTGACCGTCTGGTGATGTCCATGTGTAGAGCCGTCTCTTGGGTTATTGGAAAAGAGTGTTTGCTATGACCATCATATTCTCTTGACAAAATTCTGCAAGCCTGTGCCCTGCTTCATTTTGTACTCCAAGGCCAAACTTGCCTGTTATTCCAGCTATATTTTGGCTATGATATTGAAAGGTTTGCCTTGGATTCGAACTGAGATCATTCTGTCATTTTGGGGATTGTATCCCAGTATTGCTTTTCCTACTCTTTTATTGACTATGAAGGCTACTCCATTTCTTCTGAGTAGTAGTACACCTGATGTTCATCTGAATTAAATTCACCCATTCCTGTCCATTTTAGTTCGCTAATTCCTAAAATGTCGATGTTCAGTCTTGTCATCTCTTGTTTGACCACGTCCAGCTTGCCTTGATTCATGGATCTTACATTCCAGGTTCCTATGGAGAAAAACTCTTTTTTTTTTATTGAAAAGTTTTTCAGTACATTTTATCTTTAACAAAACAAAACCCCTTCCAAACCCCCCCAACCCACCTCTCCCTTCCCAATCCACCCCAATCTTTCCTCCCTCCCCTTCCCCCCTCCCCGACTTCCCAGAGCTAAATACAAGGTATAAAAGTATAAACAAACATAATCTACCCTAAGCAAACAACAATAAGTTATTAAATCTATCGCACTTTAACTCGTATAATATGACTACAAGCAATATAAATATCCCATCAATACTTATTCAAATGCTAAATGAAACTTTTTCGTCCCATATTTATTCTGGATGTAATCAATCCATTTTTTCCACTCCATGATATATCTCTGTTGCGAATGGTCTTTCAGATACGCTGAGATCTTTGCCATTTCCGCCAGGTTAGAAACCTTTAGAGTCCATTCTTCTATAGTCGGCAGTTCTTCCTTCTTCCAATATTGCCCTACTAAAAGTCTTGCTGCCGTAATTAAATTCAACATCAACTTAGTGTCCACAACAGTAGTATCAGTAACAATACCCAATAAAAACAATTGCGGACAAAACTTTATCCTTCTCTTAAATATCTTCTGCATATTCCACCAAATTTTAATCCAAAAAGCTTTAACATTTTTACAGGTGCACCATATATGAAAATACGTTGCATCTTCACCACCACACCTCCAACACTTAGGCTGGTAATTCGGATACATACTTGCTAGTTTTTTAGGATCTAAATGCCATCCATAAAACATTTTATAAAAATTCTCTCTTAAATTTTGAGCTTGCGTAAATTTTACATTTCTCACCCAAATCTTTTCCCAAATATCCATTGTAATAACTTCTTGAAAATTCTGGGACCATTTTATCATACAATCTTTAACAAGTTCTGTCTCTGAATCAATTTCTATCAGTGCAATATATATCCGTTTAATATGTGCTTAACCCTGATTTCTAATTTGCTTTACCAAATTTTCATCAGTCATTAAGAAACCAGTTTTCTGATCTTCTTTCCACCTGGCCTGTAATTGCCCATACTGAAACCAGGTTTGAACAATCTTTTCTCCTCGTAGGAAATTATACAGCTTTAAATGCCATACATTCCTTTCCAGACTTAAAATTTCCTTATATGTAATCACATCATGTTTAAACCCAACATTTATATCTTCTATTGCGTGTTTCGGTATTGCCCAAAGAGGTATCTTATAATTTAACTTATATCTATACTTTTTCCAAACTCGCAACAGAGCATATCTTAAAATATGCACTTTAAACACCTTATCCACCTTTTTATCATACAATAGGTACGCATGCCAGTCAAATAGTAAATCATAACCTTCAAGATTTAATAGTGTTCCTTGTGATAAATTAATCCAATCACTTATCGCTGACAAAGCAGCAGCTTCATAGTATAATTTAAGGTTAGGCATTTTAAGACCACCTCTCTCACGCATGTCCTGCATAATCTTAAATTTAACTCGTCGCCTTTTCCCTGCCCAAAGAAATTTATTAATACCCTTTTGCCATTTCTCCAGATTTGAATCCTTTTTAAGAATAGGTATCATTTGAAATAAAAATAAAAATTTTGGCAAAACATTCATTTTCACTGCTGCAATTCTTCCCAATAAAGACAATTGTAATTTTTTCCAACTATCCAATTCTTTTTGAACTTTTGCCCATAACTTTTCATAATTATTTTTATATAACTTTACATTTGAGGGTGACAAATATACCCCCAAGTATTTAACCTTTTTAACTATTTCAAATCCAGTTAATCCTTCTAAAACAGCCTTTTGTGATACTGTCATATTCTTAGACAACATTTTAGTTTTTTGTATATTAACCTTGAATCCAGAAACCTTCCCATATTGCATTCTTATCTCCATCAGTTCTACAACAGAATTTACAGGTTTGGTCACCGTAACAACCAGATCGTCTGCAAATGCCCTCAATCTATAATCCTGATCTCTTATATGGATTCTCTTAATTTTTTCTGAATCCTGTATTTTAATCAATAATATTTCCAATGTTAAAACAAATAATAGAGGTGACAACAGACACCCGTGCCTTGTGCCCTTTTCAATATTACATACTTCAGTTAAACTATTATTTACTATTATACGGGCTGTTTGCTTTTGATATAATGCCCTAATTGGTTGTAAAAATTTATCCCCAAAATTCATTTTATCTAATACTTTCATCAAAAATTGCCAATCCAATTGGTCAAAGGCTTTTTCAGCATCCAAAAAGGATCTGATTGTTCCTTTCCAAAAATTCCAACAGATCAACTATATGCCTCACATTATTTTTCATTTGTCTACCACTTATAAACCCAGTTTGATCACCATGAATTACCTGTTGCAGTACCCTCATTAATCTGTTAGCTAAAACCTTAGCAAATATCTTGTAGTCCGTATTCAAAAGTGATATTGGTCTATAATTTCTTGGTTGAGTAATATCCTGATCTTCCTTCAGAATCAAAGAGATAAAAGCAGTTTTCCAAGACGGAGGCACCCCTCCTCCCATTTGAATTGTCTGAAACAATTCCCTTAATGACTTTATCATTTCAAGCTGTAAATTTTTATAATACACAGCACTCAACCCATCCATTCCTGGCATTTTGCCCACTTTCAGTTGTTTAATTGCTAATAAAATTTCTTCCTCAGTTATCAATTGATTCATCTCTTCCTTTTGTTCTTGTGTAAGAACCGAAATACTAGCATTTCTCAAATATATATCAATATCTGCTTCGTTAATCTGATATCTAGCATATAACTTAGAATAAAAATCAACGAACATTTCCTTAATAAGATTCTGTTGATACACTACCTTACCCTTATGTTCTATTTTATATATATTAGAAACCCTTTGCTTCTTCCTTAACAAGTAAGCTAACCATCTACCTGGTTTATTGGCATTACAAAAAGTATCATGTCTAGCAAACCGTAGGTTCGTTGCCACCTGATCAGCCATTAACTTATCAAACTGTCCCCTTAGTAAATTAATAACCTCTTTAATTTTTACATCTGACGGATTCAGAAGCAAAGCCTTTTCTTTTTCCCTAATTTCATTTTCTAATTCTTTCCTCCTAAATTCCAGATTACGTCTATATTTATTGTTCAAATATATTAACATACCTCTCATGTAAGCTTTACTAGCATCCCAAACCATTTCCATAGAAGTACCCTTATTCGTATTAGTTTCAAAAGAACCCTTCATCTGTTTTTTACATTCTTCCACATTTTCTTTATTTCTAAACAGGTTCTCATTTAGATGCCAGGAACGTCTGTCTCTACTACCCTTATCAATCTCTAAGCAGACTGGACTATGATCAGACATAGTTCTTGGACAAATCTTTATCTTCTTAATCCTAGAAAAGAAATCATTGGTAGTTAATATAAAGTCAATCCTGGAAAAATATTGGTGTCTATCAGAAAAAAAAGTATAATCCTTTTCTTGCAGATTTCTCTCTCTCCAAACATCTCGCAACTCCAAATCATCCTTCATCTCAAAAAAGGATTTAGGCAGTTTATGATGGCATGGAGTACTTCTAAAGAAACCACTCTTGTCCAATCGTACATCCAAGACAACATTCCAATCTCCCATAAAAATAAAAGATTTATAATCCAACTGAGTAATCTTACTATGTAGTAAACTATAAAAGTCTGCTTGTTGTTGATTAGGCGCATATAATCCAACCAGAAGAGTTTTTTTGCCTTCTATTAACAAATCTATTATAACGTATCTTCCTTGTTTATCTGCTTCAATTAACTCCGCTGTCAAAGTATTCTTGATATAAACAACCACTCCATTCTTCTTATTCATTGCAGAAGCAACAAATTGTGTACCCAGTCTTGAATTTAATAAGTACTTTTGATCCGTAACTCTAATATGTGTTTCTTGTAAACAAATAACATCAGTCTTAAATTGTTTTAAATATTGGAAAATTTTCTTTCTCTTCTGTGGTGAATTTAAGCCATTAACATTCCAAGTTAAAAGCTTAGTCACCATCCTTGGCGACCCGAAGCTTTTGGAGCGCCTCTTCCAAAATCCCCTTAACATTCTTAGGTCGCGCCCCTCCCACAGCTTCACTATAGGTACGCTTTGGAGGTTCCTTAACTTTCTGCTGTTCTTGTTCTTGCTCTCTTCTCATTCGTCTCAAAGCAGCACGCGTCATCCTCTGGTCTCTAACTTCTTCCGATGGTACTGAAATTTGATCCACTCCTGTAGCTTTATCATCTATCTGCGTTGTCCCTTCAGCACCTTGAGACTCTCCCTCGTCGTTCTTCTTTGTAGATTCCAAAAGTGGTATGGGGGTTGCTTTTAAAACATTACTATAAAAATCACATGCCTGCATCCCTGTAGTAAAACGATATCTCGTAGCTTCATGCATTACCACCATACCCACTGGTATCTCCCATCTAAACTTAATATCACGTCGCCTTAACTCCTGTTCTAAAAAAGCAAACTCCTTTCTTCTCCTTAAAATTCTTGGAGGGATCTCTTTTAGAACCAGAACCTCTTGCTCAGCAATCACAAGTTTAGTGTTGTGAGAAGCTTGAATAACCTCATTTCTAATTGCTCTCTTTGTAAAATAAACCACCACATCTCTGGGTAGCTTCCTTTGTCTTGCAATCCACGAATTAACACAAAAAATTTTGTCTATATCTTCCACAATTCCATTTGCTGGACACCCCAGCACCCCTTCCAGAGCCTCAGAGACTATTTCCTTCAAATTTTCTTTAGGGTTCTCTTTTAAGCCTCTGATCCTCACAGCAAACTCCATCTCGTGATACTGCACCAAGATTAAATCACTATCAATTTTATCCACCACATTCTCAGTCTCTGACATTTTTGCATCTAATCTGATATTATTTTGGCTGAGATCTTCCACTCTTTCATCCAGGCGCTTGATACATATAGCCATGCCTTGAAATCCAAGTAAGATGTCCGCCCTTATTTCTGTTAACTTCTCATCCAACTTCTCATCCATAACCTCAACTAATTTTTCTGTTAACTTCTCATGCAGCTTTTCATCTATGATCTCAGCTATTTGCTGCGATTGGTTTTCCAAAGCTTCTTTCATCACAGTCTGCAAATCTCTAACTGTCAGAGCTGGCGTGGGTGCAGTTGCAGAGGGAAATAAAGCTTGCAACGAAGACTGCTGCACCGGGGAAGCCCCCGCATTTTAAGAACTCTGGAAGATTTAGCCACCATTTTCACCCACTACGCACTTTCACTTTCAAAGTCTGCAAAGTCCATTGAGCTAAAGATCAGAAGTCCACTTTCACCTGAATCTCCTGTATCGCTCTGCCTGCATCCTCGTTCTCCAAAATTCTTTCCTGCTGGCAGGGATGGTTGCGAACGCCTTGTTCTGCTCCTAAAAACACGGAGCAGAGACGCCACGCAGCCCGGAGCAAACCCAGGCTTCAGGGGGGGGGCTCAATCCTTCAGCCGCCAGAACTTTAGATTCTGGTGTCCCCGGAGAGCTCTACCCCTACCTGGGTACTCACCCCCTCCTCTTCTCCCGAGGAGGAGGCTTCCAAACCGCCGAAACAGCTGATCAACGCTGTTTTCGGCGGTTCTACGGAGCTGCAGGGCTGACAGCCTGGAAATGGCTGTCTCCAGCGACGCCTTGCCACCCAGAAGCCTCGAGAAAAACTCTTTACAGGATCAGACTTTCCTTTCACCACTAGATACATCCACAGATGAGTGTCTTTTCGGCTTTGGCCCAGTCACTTCATTCTTTCTGGCGCTACTACCACTAGCCTTTTCCTCTTCCCCAGTAGCATATTGGACACCTTCCGACCTGAGGGGCTCATCTTCCAGCATCATATCTTTTTTCCTTTTGGTACTGTCCATGGGGTTTTCATGGCAAAGATACTGGAGTGGGTTGCCATTTCCTTCCCCAGTGGATCACATTTTGTCAGAACTCTCTGCTATGACCTGTCTGTCTTGGGTGACCCTGCACAGCATAGCTCATAGCTTCATTAAATTATTCAAGTCCCTTCACCACGACAAGGCAGTAATCCATGAAGGGTCACAAAAATGTAGAAGCACTGAAAACCCGCTAATTGTCCCTAAAGCAAGTGCAATGGGAGCAGTGCTTTAACCATTTTAACTTCACTGTAAAGTACATACTGGGAGGAAAAATCTTCCTAGCTGATGCTCTATCAAGACTGCCACAGCACAAAAGTGAACGCAAAGAGGTTAACAAGGCAATTATTTCCAAATCACAAACTTCTGCTCAACTCACACCTCGTAGGGTCCATAATCCTGATGACCCTGGAGTAAAGAAAATAAAACAAGAGCTCCTTACTGATCAATGGTTCAAAGACAATCAAACCTTCCTAACATTCAGGGATGGTCTGGCTTATGGGGGGGGGGATTGTACTTGCCAGAAGTCATCTGTCTTAGCACTCTCAAACACAGCCATGACATAAAACAGACTCAACACTTTGAATATTTAAAAACTGAAAAAAACATCCGCCAGCAGTTTTGGTGGCTGGGGTTAAAACAGGATGTGGAAAATTATGTCAGGAGTATGTGCCACCACATTAATTGGATTATCTCAAGAACTATCTTCTGCTTTTCACCCATCTATTAATGGGGCCACTGAATCTGCTAACAAGGTGGAACAATATCTCAATTGCTATGTTTCCTACCAACAAACCAACTGGACTGACATCCTCCCTTTTGCAGAGGTTCCTTACAATAACTCTGTTCACAGCAGCACTGGCTTCATGCCTTTCAGAGTAGCCCCAGGAAAAGAGTTTAGCCCAATAATTGAATACCCTCAGGCACCTGCTGCTTCTCAGACACTTGATCAATGGGTGAGGGGATGGGAAGAAGTTTGGAAAGCCATGAAAATTGCTTTAAAAAAGACTGCTGAGACCTATAAAAAGCAGGCAGATAAAAAGAGGGCTCCTCAAAGAACATTCCAAGTTGGGGAAAAGGTTTATGTGTCAACTAAATATTTATGCCTCAAATTACCCAGCAAGAAATTAGGACAGAAATTCTTGGGGCCTTTCCCCATTGTAAAGATCATCAACCCAGTCACAGTAGAATTAAAACTCCCTAGGCTTTTAGGGAGAGTTCACTCTGTCTTCCATTGCACCTTGTTGAAACTTTTTCAGGGCTCCACTTTAAGACCTCCTCCTAAGAAGGCACCCAGATCCCTCGTAGTGGTGGGTCAGACTCACTATGAAGTAAAGTGTAGTCTTGATTCTAGAATTTTTAAAGGGAAATTGCAGTACCTAGTTCAATGGAAGGAATAGTCTCTGTCTGAAGCCACTTGGGTGAAATCTAGCGATGTGAAAGCCGACAGACTCATCCAAAGATTCTATAGGAAAATCATAACAAACTGAGAGACAGTTCCTAACATATGCTTTTGTTTACATTACAGGACCTGTCCTTTTTGTAACGGGTCCGGATGTCAATGCTGCTAACATCGGATGTTCTTGCTTTGACAACATATGGAGATGCAGCCATTTTCCTTCTTATGTTTTATTCTTAGAGTTAGAATTAGATGATACTGGAGGGAGGAGGAGGAATGTGTATGGGAGTTAGTTTCTTTGGCATCCTTCAGTCTCGAGAGACTATGATATCATGCTCTGGAAAGAGGTCCTAAAACAGCATCTGGTATGACTAAAAAGGCCAATTCAGGAGTGGCAGTCCCTTCCACACTGAGGGCAGATACAGTCTGTACCCTGTCCAGCCCCCAGATTTCACTGGTTCTGGGACTGTCTTCTGCACGAGTGTCTCTTTGCATTGGAGAAGGCCATGCTGTGTCTTTAGCCTCCAAGCTGAATGATCAGAGGTCATGTTTTCCCAGCTGTTAATGTCCATTCCCAAGGCCTTTAGATCCCTCTTGCAGATATGCTTATATCACAGCTCTGGTCTCCCTCTGGGGTGCTTTCCTTGCACTAGTTCTCCATACAGGAGATCTTTCAGAATCTGACCATCAGCCATTCTCACAACATGCCCAAGACAGTGTAGATGTCGCTGTTTCAATAGTGTATACATGCTAGAAATTCCAGCAAATTCCAGGACTGTGCTATTTGGAACTTTGTCATGCCAGGTGATGCCAAGAATACATCGGAGACAGCGCATATGAAAGGTGTTCAACTTTCTCTCCTGCTCTACCTGAAGGGTCCAAGACTCACTGCAATACAAGAGTGTGGTAATGCAACCACAGCAGGGTGCTCAAGATGCAGGCTTTATAGACCTGGATCTTTGTATGTTCTGCCAGCTTCTTATTAAGCCATACTTTCTTTGTAAGTGTGGAAAATGTGGTGGCTGCTTTACCAATATGTTTATTCAGTTCGGTATCTAAAGAGAGAGTGTTGGAGATAGTTGATAGTACACAAAGTCATGGACGACCTCCAGTTCTTGTGCAGAGATTGTAATACAGGGAGGTGAATCCACGTCCTGACCCATGACTTGTGTTTTTTTTTAGGCTGATTGTTAGTCCAAAGTCTTGGCAGGCCTTGCTAAAACAGTCCATAAGTTGTTGAAGGTCTTCGGCAGAGTGAGCAGTAACAGCAGCATCGTCAGCAAAGAGGAAATCCCATAGGCATTTCAGCTGGACTTTAGACTTTGCTTTCAAACTGGAGAGATTTAAAGAGTTTTTCATCTGATCTGGTCTGGAGATAGATACCCTCTTTTGCAGTTCCAAAAGCGTGTTTCAGCATGACAGCAAAAAAGATCCTGAATAAAGTTGGCGCAAGAACACATCCTTGCTTCACTCCACTTTGAATGTCAAAGGAATGTGATGTTAAGCCATCAAGCCATTAGTTAGACATAATATTGTAGCAGTGTGAGAATCAAGGTTTTTTGAAATAAGAGATGATAAGAAATGGCGGGTTGGAGAGAGGGAGGAAAAGCCTGCATTTCAAACTAATTGGAGAATGTGATTTATGACTGTTAATCAGAGGAGGGAATTGAGCTCGATACTATGGGTTCAGGGAAAGGGAATTCAGATTTTGGCTTCACCTATGTACGTGCCGATGCTATGCTACTTGAATAAAGATTCTTTAAGGAAAACAATGCCTCAAAGCTCTGTGAAGATTTTCATTTGTAGGAACCAAGACACACAATTCGACTCATACAGAATCAGTCAGAGGTAAAACTTTTAGTTGTTTTGTTTTTGTTTTGTTTTCAAAAGAAAGGATGCTTTAAACAGGATTATCTATGGAAACAGCAAGAACCCAATTTGATTACAAGATCTTTTTGATCATGGATATAATGGTCCCTTTTCTACTACATAGTACCAGGCACAATCAACAACTGTGCACATATTTTGTTTTTAAATCTTCATACACATGACTGTTGTGATTTATGATCAGAAGCACATTTTATTTTAAATACAACTCAGAATTCTCTTGATAGCTCTTTTCTATCAATAAATGTTTTGATTAGCCTTAGAAGTAAAGCTGTAAAATTCTACTGAGATGGCTGTATTGTTTGTTAAATTAATTTAAAAAATATTTTATTTTACTATCCTACAAATACTTATTTATTCACAAGAATGTTAAAAATTCAGTCAAATAATTAATATAAGAATATGCAACAGGCAGGTACAATTTTAATTAAAATTTTGGGCATAGATGGATTAATAAAATTTTCAAATCAAATTTTCTATTGAAAAAACATCTTATTCTGTAATTCCTTCAAAATTCATCTGGCTTCCTTTTTTCCCCATTTTTCTTTTTTGTTTTGCTTTCCTAAGATCCTTTTCTTCCTTAACTTTCATTGGCTTTACCAGTACATCATTTATTCTGGCTCTAAAGGAAAATAATATCACTGTGATGGAGCAAGTTTGCTGTAGTAGCTAAGGCACCAGACTAGAAACTGGGAGACTGTGAGTTTGTATTTATATTTCTCTGCCCTTGTTGCACCTGGTGATCTTGTTTAAGATGACTAAAGTAGTTTTGCATAGAATAGGCTCAGATGTTTACTTGAAGAATCACTCAATATAATTTGTAGGGAATCTGTCAGTCAAAATTTCTTGAATGCCAATTGGATTCCAACCTTGAGACAGGTTCTGACAATGACTTTTTGCTCAGTTAACTTGGACGAGTTTGAACCTGTTGGTAGGCAATGTGTGATTTACTTTTGGCAGTGATGAATTCTTCCTTGATAGAGGGTGTGGTTCTTCTGTCCTTAAGAATTGGTGGTCTCTTTCTAGGGAAGGTTATTTTAGACAAGGTGGCCTAGCAACAGTTTCAGAGTATCCTAGATAGAGCAGGTTATTTTCAGGCTGGTTTCAGACTCAAGTATGGAACTGAAATTATATTGGTTGTGATTTTGGATAACCTGTGGTGGAACCAAAATGGGGATAGTGCTCCATTCCTGATCTCTGTGACAATGGTATACTCAGGATTGGCTTCAGGGGCTGGGAGTGAACAGCATTGTATTTCTCCAAGGAAATGATTTGAGGAAATGGGTCCTGCCATCTCCCCCTGAGCTCTAGCCTCTCCTGTTAACATTTACATGTTGCCCTTTGGGTGGATAACCAATAACTTTATTTCTCAGCCATGGACTGATTAAATAATACTGTGCAGATCCTATATTAGTGTTTAGAGGTCTGGGGATCTGAATGGAGAACAACAGGCTTCAGTTCAACCCCAGCAAGTTCTGGAGTACAAACCAAATTGCATTACCCTAAATAGAACTTACATGAAATTTGGAAATTCTCTTGGTCTCATAGTTCCCATTCAAAGAACAAAGGTGGCAGCTTTGGTCAGAAGGGTCTTTGCGTTATGTGCCTATTTTTCCTGTTACTGGATCAGAAAGGTCTCCTCACAGTCACTCATGCCTTGGTTAATTTCTATATGAACTATCGGAATGTTTTCTAAATTGGTCTGCCCTCATGCAGAAGCTTTCATTGATTCAGAATGCAGCTGCATAGGCAGTTATAGGTGTCCAACATGAGGCACATGATACATTTTTCATCTGTGAGCTGCACTAGTTGGTAGTGATGATTTATTAAGCCTTCATGCTACACCACTGAGTAACATGAAAGACTGCTTCTGGTCAGTTATATCTACTTCTGCCATTAAGTCTGTCAGGAAAGGCACGCTTCAGATACCATTCTCTAAGAAATGTCATTTGGGAGACTCTGAAAGAGACCCTTTTCTGTTGTGGCAACCATTACATTGAACATCATCCACTTTTTTGTTCCAACCCTACTGGCTTTGTATAAGACCATAAAGATGTGATTGTCCCCCTGACATCAAGATCTAAAGAAGGAATGAAACTCATACAGTGATTATGCTAAGTGTAAATTATTTTTAGACCATTTTTATAATTTTTAAAAATATTGTTTGTTTTTTGCAATGTTTAAATTGTAAGCTTACCAGTTGACATGAATGCCTGTATAAATTGAACAAATAAATAAATAAAGCAGGTTTTACATGCCTATATTGTCATTTCTGTGAAATGGACATCTATTACACCAAAATACAGGATCTTTTCACTCAGTTTATGACCAAAGTTGATACCCTTTGTGTGTGAGTACACAGTAGAAGGAAACAATCTCTGAAAAATAAATTGATCAGAAAAATATAGAGTTAAAGAAAGAAATTGCTACCTTCTTCAGCTGAAGATTATAACATGTCTAACTAACCCCACACTTTTTCTAAACTCCAATATAAATTTTTTTTGGGGGGGGGGGGGGGAATTAAATAAACATACTCAAGCATCATTTGAATTTTCTGTTTTGTTACAAATACAGTTACCAATTATTGAACTTTTTTTGTACAATCACTCTTCTATAACCAGTGCAATACAGCTTAGGGTTAGAAAATAGAAATATAGATTTTTTTTCTTTCTTGAGGCTAAAAGTAGTGGCAGCAAATATTAAAATGATTTTTCCCCCAGGATTACATAAGAAGGAAAAGAAAAATTAGCCTGGAGCCTAGATTAGAAGTCACCTAGCAATCTTCAGATATTTCTTACCCCACAACCTCTTTACTAAAAGATTTGCAAGAATTGTTTAGCAGCTAAACTTTCATACTTCATCGCTTTTATGTGTAAGAATACACTGGATGCCCTACATTATTTCTTGCTGATTATAGCACTGATAATTAAAAACAACTTGAAATATCATGACATTCAGTCAGCATTACTATGTATATACAGCTTGTGAGAATATCTTATTAGAATGTGTCATTTTGGTGAAATAACTTTAACAACAAAACCAGGAACTTCTTGATGGATGAATGGTGTTCCCTAGTCAGCTGTAGTAGATTACATTATATCTGTAAAGGAAACTAAAGATTATTTATTTATTTTATTTATTAATTCGGTTTATATACCGCCCTATTTCCGAAGGACTCAGGGCGGTTTACAGGGCAGAATTTAAAAACAATACAATATAACATTAAAATTAAATTAAATTAAGTATAGCCCCAAAAAGTCAAAATCACAATTTAAAATCATTAAAACCCCTCACTCCAGGCCAGATAGCTCAAAGAGCCAGGTTTTTAGATCCCAGAGAAACAAACGAAGGTCGGGGGCAGTCCGAAGTACTGTTGGCAGTTGATTCCATAGGGCAGGCAAGCCCACAGAGAATGCCCTCCCCCTGGGGATCACCCGCTGGCAATCCTTGACCAGCGGTACCCTGAGGAGGCCCTCCCTGCTGCCAGTGTCAATTTCCCAGTGGGAGCACACAGGATGATGGGAAATTGACACTGGCAGCAGGTGCTCCCTCAGATAATCCGGGCCCATGCCATTTAGGGCTTTATAGGTCATCACCAGCACCTTGAATCTCATCTGGAGGGCAATTGGAAGCCAATGCAGCTCACGGAGAAGAGGTGTTACATGGGAGTATCGAGAGACTTCCATCACAACTCGTGCGGCTGCATTCTGCACCAGCTGAAGCCTCCGAGTGGTCCTCAAGGGCAGCCCCATGTAGAGAGTATTGCAGTAGTCTAACCGAGAGGTCACGAACGCATGGGTGACTGTGCGTAGGGCATTTCGGTCCAGATAGGGCCGCAACTGGCACACCAAGCGAACCTGGGCAAAAGCCCCCCTGGCCATGGCTCCTATATGATCTTCCAAACTGAGCCACGAATCCAGGAGGATGCCCACGTTGTGGGCCCTATCAATGGGGGGTAACACCTCACTCCCCTAGTTAACGATGGAAAAGGTTGGTTAGTCCGAGATGCCGGTATGCACAGCCACTCAGTCTTGGCAGGATTGAGATGAAGCCTGTTTCTCCCCATCCAAACCCAGACCGCCTCCAGGCAACGGGACATCACATTGAGGGCATCACTGGGTTGTTTTGGGGTGGAAACAAAAGGCTGGGTATCATCAGCGTACTGATGATACCACACCCCAAAACCATGAATAGGCTCACCCAGCAGCTTCATATAGATGTTGAACAAGAGGGGAGAGAGGACCAACCCCTGAGGAACTCCACAAACAAGAGACCTCGGGGTGGACCTCTGCCCTCCCATCAACACCGACTGCGAGCAGCCCAGGAGGTAGGAGGAGAACCACTGTAAAACAGTGCCCCCCACTCCGAACCCCCTGAGACACCGCAGTAGGATACCATGGTTGATGGTATCAAAAGCCGCTGAGAGGTCTAACAGGACTAGGACAGAGGAACAACCCCTGTCCCGAGCCCGCCAGAGATAATTCACCAGCGTGACCAATGCCGTCTCCATGCTGTACCTGGGCCTGAAGCCCGATTGGTATGGGTCCAGATAATCAGTTTCCTCCAGGAACAGAGGGAGCTGATGTGCCACCACACTCTCAACAACCTTCGCAAGAAAGCGAAGGTTGGAGACCAGACGATAGTTGTTCAAAATAGCAGGCTTCTTGAGGAGTGGCCTCACCACTGCCTCCTTCAAGATGGCAGGGAAGGTGCCCTCCCTCAAAGAAGCAGTTATTACTGCCTGGAACCAGCCTCGTGTCTCCTCCCGGGCTGCATATACCAGCCAGAAGGGGCACGGGTCCAATAAACACGTGGTGGAACTCAGTCTCCTCATGATCCTGTCCACCTCATCTGGGGTCACAGGATCGAATTCACTCCAGGTAACAGTCTCAAGACCACTCGATTTCTCCCTGTCAGTCTCTGCCCAGTCAGAATCCAGTTCAGTTCTATATATCGGTAAATCTATGGTGAGAAGTTGATTATCACTACCTTAATGTTATATCATACTTTTTTGAATTTAGGGTTAGGGTTTTCTCCACAACAACAATCCAGTGAACTGGGTTTGGCTAAGGTGACTGGCCCAAGATCACCCACCTGGCTTTCATGCCTAAAGCAAGTCTAGGAAATCACTGTCAGGCTGCCTTCCCCATTGCTTGTACTGCAGCCTCCACAATCCTAAGAGGAAGGGAGTGGGGGGAAAGGGGGCCTATTGTAAATGGGGAATGGGGGGAGACCAGCATGGAAAGGAAGCAGAGGTTTAAACCAGTTTCATCTGGTCCATATCAAGGACTTTTGGGTGCCCAGGATCTGAGAATGGAATGTTAACTGCTTCTCAAAGTATTCTGTTCTCAAAACATCCAGCTGCCATCCTGTTAGGCATTGGCGATGTAATGTATTGTGCTTTGTATCACGTGGGTTTGGTTGCTGGAAGGTTGCTTAAGCAGGGAAGCTGGCTAACAGCTCCCAGCTCCTCAGACAACCCGTCTCCAGCGCCGCCACTGACTGCTTCTAGGCTGGCAATAAGTTGCTTTAAACCTATTGGCCACCACCTAGAGACCTGGGTATAAATAGCTGCATTCGCAGCCCTGTTCCCCAGTTCAGTTCCTGCAAACAAATAAGAATGTTTCTGACTGAAATCACTTGCCTCATCTCTTCGATCAAGCACAGAACCCAGTACACAACACTGCCAACGAAGATGGGATCCTGCTTCTCCAATTCTTGCTGAGATTCACTAGGGGAGAGGCCGAAACGCACTTGGTGGGAAAGCAATTCTCCCCCCTATGGTCAGCCTAGCACAGCCACACTAGTGACCATGTGCCAAGAGAATCAGTCCCTGGGCATACGGAGGAGCAGGATAAGAAGAAGATGAGCCCCAGCCACAAAGACCAACCAAGATAGCGAAGGTCGGAAAGCTGGAAGAATTTGACATAGCTCACCCGGAAAGATGGAAAGAACTACCTCCGTGCCAATCAAATCACTGAGGATGGCCTGAAGGGTGCTACACTCCTTTGAGTTTGCAGCCCAGCCATGTTCGACATCGCAGAGAACATTTTTGCGCCGATGCCATTGGAGTCCGTAATGTTCACAAATTTGAAGAAATGGCTTGGCGACCATTTCTAGCCCAAGCTGTCGGTAATCACTTGGCACCATGCATTTGAACAGAGGGCTCAACAGCAGGGTGCAACAGCATCCAAATTCATCACAGCATTGAGGCAGGCTGCATGCCTGTTCCAGTTCTCTGATGTAGAGGAGAGGCTCCGGGACCAACTCGTCTGTGGCCTCTGGAATCAAGAGTTGCAAAAAAACCTTTTCACCAAAGAGACTGTCATTTCCAGATGCGCTGAAAGAGATCATGGTGGATGAAGCCACCGGCGGGGCCGTACGAGCCATGCGGCCTGCCAAAACAGCACAGCATGAGGAGACCATCCACTACGAGGACACCAAACATGCTGAAGACTCTGACAACAAGACAGAAGTTGACAAGCTCCAAAGGCACGATGACCAACAACAGTGCAGCGACAAGCAACAAGGGATGACTTACAAGGCAGATCCCTTCCTTAGGTGCCCAGGGTGTGATGGCCACCACCAACTCATTGACTGTAGGTTCTGGACAGCCATGTGCCAGGTCTGCGGGAAGACTGGCCACATCGCATCCATCAGCAGAGGTCACCAGAGGGAGCGGCAATCGAATCGCCAGTCAGACATTCCAATCAGGAGAGGTACCTGGGTCCCAGGGCAGTTTAGCATAGGGTTTTGTTCCAGTTGCAAAAGAATTTGCCACATGGGAGCTTGCCGCGCCATTGCTGAAGTTTTGGCTTCAGGTTGAGCTGCAAGGGGTCCCTTGCAAGATGGAGCTTGACACGGGCTCAGCTGTGTCCATTATATCGCTTGAGACATTAAACTTCATCTGCAATTGCAGCAAGAGATGGGCCAAGCTTAAGCCATCTGACATTATACTGACTGACTTCCAGAATGCCAGAATCGCAGTCAAGGGTGAGGCCACACTGGCCGTCAAATTTAAGGGGTTTTCTGGGCACCTGGACATTGCCGTAGTAGGGGTTCAGCGAAGAAGCCTGATCAGGCTCAATTGGTTTGATACATTAGGCATCCAAGTAACCAGAATCAACCGGACGCAAGTCACGAGTTTAGCGACAATATGCGAGGAATTCACAGATGTGTTTGACTCAGGTCTAGGGATTTACACAGGCCTGCCAATAAAATTTAAACTAGATCCTACTGTAATGCCGGTTAAGATTAAACCTCGAAGAGTCCCATCTGCTCTTAAATACAAGATAGATGCTGAGTTAGATAAACTCATAGAACAGGGGGTACTATAGTCCGTAGATGGGGGTGAATGGGAAACCCCAATTGTCACACCACTAAAAGCCAATGGAGAGGTCAGAATTTGCACTGATTATAAGTGCACAATTAATCGTGCACTCAAACACCATGTGTACCCGGCGCCAGTAATGAGCCACATCCTGGCATCTCTGGAAGGGGGTACAGTTTTCACAAAGTTAGATTTGGCTCAGGCCTAACAACAGCTTCCTGTGGATGAGGCAACAGCTGTGGCACAGACTATTGTAACCCACAGGGGGGCTTTTAAAGTAAAACACCTGCAATTCGGGATTAGCATAGCCCCTGATATTTTTCAAGGCATCATGGAGCACACGCTCAAGGGCATTCTGGGGGTTTGGCCCTATTTTGACAAAGTGCTAATCGCCAGTGAGTCCACTGAGGTGCTTGCAAGGAAGCTCAGAGCTGTCCTTCAATGGCTTCGCGAAGTGGGCCTTAAACTTAAGAAAAACAAGTGTAGCATTGGAGTCCCTTCAACTGAGTTCTTGGGTTTCCATATCAATGCTGATGGCATCCACCCTGCTGAGTCAACATTGAAAGCCATTCAGATGGCACACAGCCCCCCCAAAAAGGGAATGCTTCAGGCATTCCTAGGCCTCCTAAATTTTTACCATGCGTTCCTTCCTAACAAGGCCGCAGTGGCAGAGCCATTACACCAGCTCTTGGATAAAAATATTGCTTGGAAATGGACCAATGTTCATGAAAGCAGCTTTAAGGCATTGAAGGTCCTACTGTCTGCCAGTTCTATGATCACTCATTTTAAAGAGTCGATGCTGATGTGCCTTGCATGTGATGCAACCCCATATGGGGTGGGAGCTGTTCTAAGCCACTTGGAGAGCGATGGGACTCAAGTCCCAATTGTTTTCTATTCCAGGTCACTGTCCTCCGCAGAGCATAATTACGCACAAATTGATAAAGAGGCATTGGCCATAGTAGCTGGAATAAAAAAAATTCCACAACTACTTGTATGGCAGGGACTTCATGGTCTTCACAGACCATAAACTGCTATTAGGTTTATTCATTACAGACAAACAGACACCCCACATCTTATCCCCCAGGATGTTAAGATGGTTCATCTTCTTATCAGCCTACAGCTTCAGGCTAATTCACAAACCCGGCAAAGATATGGGCCATGTGGATGGCTTCAGCAGGCTTCTGCTGCCTCAAATCGAGCCAGAGCCGGCCCCAGTGGCCCGCGTTTTGTCTATTCAGGACTTGCCAGAGTTTCACCTCCACGCTGGGGATGTAGCTGCAGAAAAAGGCTGCAGACAAGACTCTAAGTAGAGTGCTATTCTGGGTTCACATGAGGTGGCTGGAAAAAAGTTCTGGACCCAAGTTCCAGAGTTACTTCACATGTAGACATGAGCTCTCAGTTCATAAGGGTTGTATTCTATGGGGCAGCAGGGTCATTGTCCCCACTGCATTAAGGGACAGGGTATTGCAATTGCTCCATGAAGGTCATCCAGATATTGTTCAGATGAAAGCATTGGCACAAAGCTATTTATGATGGCCAGGATTAGATAAAGCCATTGAAGCTCAAATACATGGTTGTTACATGTGTCAGCAGTCTAGGCCTGAAATGCCACATGCTCCTGTCCATAGATGGGAGGAGACACATACACCCTGGTCGAGGATTCATATCAACGTTGCTGGGTCCTTTCAGAGACAGCTATTTTTTATAGTGCTCGACAGCCACTCTAAATGGCTGGAAGTTATACCAATCGCAAATATGACTACTGCTAGGACCATCCAGGTTCTTAGGAAATTCTTTGCAATGCACAGGCTGCCGGACATCGTAGTGTCCGATAACGTGGCCCAATTCACAGTGGCAGAATTTCAGGCCTTCTTGAGGACTAACCTGATTAGGCACGTGACATCAGCTCCATTTCACCCATCTAGCAATGGGCAAGCTGAACGAATGGTGCACACTATTAAAAGTGTCACTGAAGTGCATGACTGGGGATTGGCACCACAGACTGGCCAATTTTTTGCTCTGCCAGCATAACATGCCGTGCACGGCAACTGGCAAAAACCCAGCAGAGCTGCACTGGGGAAGGCGACCAATCTCAAAACTGGACAGGTTGCACCCAGACTGGGTGGCAGCAGACACATCTCACCCAAGACCTCCGAGGGGGTTGCAAGTGGGTGATGGGGTGTGGACCCAGAACAATGGGCATGGGAGCTTGTGGGTGCCAGGCAAAATCACTAAAATATTGGGCTCTCTCTCATATGAAGTGGCCCTAGATTGCGGTGAGTCATTCATTGCCATATTGACTAGCTGATGAAGCAGTTTCCAGAACGGCCACAAAGTGAGGACTTCGTTCCAGGTCCAATCCATGGACCTCAAACTGGCAGCCAGGCTGAACAATTCACATGCTCTGAGGACCCTGTGTATTTAAAGGATTTTGTCCTTAAATAATTGTGCTGTAATGTTGTGTTGTCACTGAATTGCTGCTAGTCAGGAAAGCCTCTGTATTAGCGAGATATGGAACAATGTGTACTCATGCATACTACTATTTTGTATTCTTGTAAAACTCTGTAATTGCTCTACTTATTTCTTTTGTTGCTATAATGTGTGTACATTCTAGGGGGGAGGGGTGTAATGTATTGGGCTTTGTTTTACTAAAGTGTATCACATGGGTTTGGTTGCTGGAAGATTGCTTAAGCAAGGAAGTTGGCTAACAGCTCCCAGCTCCTCAGACACCCCGTCACCTTTGGCTGCTTCTAGGGCAGCAATAGATTGCTTTAAACCTATTGGCCGCCACCTAGAGGCCTAGGTATAAATAGCTGCATTCGCAGCTCTGTTCCCCAGTTCGGTTCCTGCAAACAAATAAAGAATGTTTCTGACTGAACTCACTCACCTCGTCTCTTCGATCAAGCACAGAACCCAGTACACAACAGACGAACTGGTCAAAGAGTGGAGGGCTAAGGAACAATGTGACAATTTGCATGGCTTTTCTTCATATCTGGTCTTGCTTTCACTGCATCCAGTTGTCTCTAGTAAAATTGCCTTGTAATCTTCTGATGGAGTCAAGCAGGCTGACACTCACAGTCTCACAGTGTCCTGTGAGTATCTAGCCCAGCAGCTTAACACTGTACCAAGCTGGCTCTTCATGTTTTTCCATGATTCCTGAAATAATTACAATCGTGGGCCTAATAAATTGCCTCCTTAAGCTAAATACAGGATAGCTATATCCACAATTTATCTGATTCTCAATCATAATATATTCTGGTGGGAGGGATTTGTAGGAATGTCAGAAAAACACTGGTTTATCTTATCTATTATTGTAATGCTATTGATTAGTCTGGATATAGGAAAAAAACAGATTCATTCATTCATTCATTCATTCATTCATTCATTCAATTTATACAGCGGCCCACTTCACAGAATAGAATAGAATAGAATAGAATAGAATAGAATAGAATAGAATAGAATAGAATAGAATAG
>JAKJMR010000752.1:306267-325925 GCA_024449315.1 Daboia siamensis | reverse complement strand
AGAATAGAATAGAATAGAATAGAATAGAATAGAATAGAATAGAATAGTTTAAGTGTGATTGGTCACACAAGAAATTTATCCCTGGTGCATAAACTCTCAGTGTACATACAAACATAATAATTATATCAAGAAGAGAAGGTATTAGAAAAGATGAGAAGGATAATAGTAATACGGCCGTACTACATGGATAAATATCAGTAGACATAAGTGGAAACTGGGTGACTGACTGACTGCACAAGGAAAAATACTCTGTGTCTAGTTTTTTTGGCAAGCAATGCCCCGTAGTGGTAGCCTAAGGGAAGGAGTTGAAACAGTTTATGTCCAGGATGTGAGGGGTCTGTAGATATTTTCTTGACCCTCTTTCTGACAGATACAGGTCCTCAATAGACAGTCTTATCTGTTAAAGTCTGTACCTATCCTATTTGGTTCCTGTACCAAATCAGACAGTTATAGAAGTACAAATGGCAGACTCAATAATTTCTTTATAGAACTGTATCAATAGCTCCTGGGGCAGTCTGAACTTTCTGAATTGATGCAGGAAGAACTTTCTTTGTGTGCCTTTTTAATGATTATTCTACTGCTTCATGTCTGTTTCAAATCCTGGGAGATTATAGCACCCAGAAACCTGAAGGTCTCTACTGTTGATACTGTGTTGTCTAATATTGTAAGAAGTGGCAGAATAGGAAGTTTCCTCCTAAAATCCTCTTTCATCTCTACAGTTTTAAGTGTGTTCAGCTCCAGATTGCTCTGGCTGCACCCACAGGGCCAGTTATTCAACTTCCTGCCTATATGCAGACTCATCACCATTTCGAATGAGACCAATGAATGTTGTATCATGTGCTTCTATGGAAATGTGGGCAAATACTTTCAGACTGATGAAAACAGTGTTGTCTCATGGTGATGCCAATATGACTCCTTTGTACAAGTATTGTGATTTACATGACTAAATATGAAGAATTTGCACAGATATCCAAAACCAGCAGAAGTTGTGATGCGGCATTATAATACTGATAAAAGAAGCAGGAGTCTGCAGACACTAATGCAAATTGTCATAGTTAATAAAGTTGTCACTCTTGACCCAAAGGAATATCTCATCTCTCTTTGTAGTGTGTGGGTGATACAAATGAATGATACTTTTTATTTTTTCATATTTAGTCATGTAAAACTTTTTTGTTGATTTCTTACTTTAAAGCAAAACCATCATTTATCAGGTATTGCTTTTATTTATTTATTTTTCCCTGTCTTTATTATTTTTACAAATAACTCTAGGTGCCAAATAAAACTACTACTCTTTCCTCCTCTTAATCACTTTCAATCCTTGGTCTTTAACAATATTTCCAATTCTAGAGTTCACATCTGCCAACTTGCAATCTATGTAGTGGAACTTCTGCTTCATTAATATTTGGAAAGTGACCTGGGATCTTGCCATCTTAGTTGTTAATTAAGTGTGGAGTAGTTGTATTATTAAATTTGCATCAGTGCAATGCATTCATGCTATTGCACATTTCATGATGATGAATAGATTTGAGTTGCTTAGATCAGAGTTACTGGGATGGAAACTTTTTAATGTGCAGTAATGGTTAGAAATGATGTGTAATACAACATTTACTACACTTATATTACTGTGATTGCATTTGTTATAAACATTCTAAAATATTATAGGATTTATAATATTTATATCTTTTATTTCTAATATTCTTATTCAGCTGTTTTTTGTAATTGGCCAATCTGAATCTAAGTCTATTGTTCTAGCATAAGAAAAACTTAAAATCCTAGATCTTAGAACATTTCCTAGCCAGAATAATGTTTCAAATAAGGGTTCTTAATAAACTATATTTCAAAAATAATGGAAATGGACAATATGGCTACTATGCAAAGAATCAACCTAAAAAAAATCATTAGTAATATGATAGAAATCTACTTGTGCATATGAGAATATAGATTATTATCTGAAATACTTTCCTCTAAAAATGTTTTGCTTGTCTGGAGTTCAAATCTATATTTTTTCCTTTTATGCTATTTTTTTAAAAAGTTCAGTTTTTGCTGTTAGCAAATATTAGTTTAAACAATAATCATAGTGTTGTTTTCATCATTAGTCTTCTCCAATATTCTCTTTGCTTGAGACTTAACTTTGGATTTAGAACCACAAGGTTTAGGGAATTTCAGGGTTCGCAGGAAAGCATGCTGGAGTACATAAGCACATCATAACTTTATGATCACTTTATGATGTTATAGCCATTGTGGAAGAGAACAAACTAGGTTTACTCTTGAAAAATGTGTTTAAAACTAGTAAAGTTTCACAATTTTAAAAATTAAAATCTTTTTAAAAATTATCAAATTTTAAAAATTATCAAATTTTCAGGTAAGCTGTACAAGGTAGTCAAAAATTATCTCTCAGCTTTCTTTAGCTTTAAAAAATCATGATCAATTTACAGCTACATTAAGCTCTTTGAAGAATAATGCTTCCTGAAATTGACATAATAAATCACCTAGAAGATGGAAAGTGGAATATACAGTTTAAGTTTAAAATCCTATGTGAAAACAAAGAAAATGAAGTAAGGAAGAAAATTAAAGCTGTGGGAAAGGTGAATCAGCAAAGACATTTAATTTTGTAACTTCAAGTTCCTCTTTAAAACTTGCATAAACTATGCAAAAATATGCATGTCTGTGAATATTTATTTACATGTGTCTTTGTATATTCATATCATACATGAATATATGCATATACACAGACCAAATTAAAAAAACCTTAAAGTTTCCTGGAAAATAACATTCATAAATTCGAAGATGTTTCATTGTGAGTAGACATGCATCAGATTATTCAGCCTGAAACATAAAAAAGTCAAGGGTGATGAAATTTTATATCTTGAGTTTGCCACTGAGTAATGTCAAAATAAAACTAAATGAGTCTTATGCCTATTTCACTCCTGAGCTCAGGACAAAATTAAGTGGGAACACATCATCAGAGTTAGAGCTCTTTTTTAAATAAAAAGAGTTTCTGCATTGTCAAAGCATTTTTCTTACACAACATTTGGCAGTGATATTTATCTTTGTGTTTGTATTTCTACTGTTCTGCTAATATCAGTTAATATAGTAGCAATTCATTAATTAATTTATTACAACTTAGTCCTGTTTAATCTTTATTTTGGGTTTTATTTTTTCTTCCATTCAATCACGTCCAATATTTGGAGTTTGCCTGGATAGGTTGGATTGCAGTAACAGTAACAATAACAGGAAAAGATCTTGGAGATCATTTAGTCCAAGCCTGCTCTCCCAGGAGACCTATATTACTGTATTTCTGATAAGTGCCTATCCAGTTTCTTCTTAAAAGCCTTCAGTGATGCACAGCCAACTTCTGGAGGCAATTTGTTCCACTGGTTAATTATTCTCACTGTTAGCAATTTTCTCCTTAGTTCTAGGTTGCTTCTCTCCTTGGTTAGTTTCCATCCATTGTTTTTTGTCCTGCCAACAAGTGCTTTGGTAAATAAGTTAGCCCCTCGTCCTTCTGGCAGCCCTTCAACTATTGGAAGACTGCTATCATATCACCCCAGTCCTTCTTTTCTAGGTATAACCAGTTCCTGCAATCATTCTTCATATGTTTTAGTTTCTAGGTCCCTAATCATCTCTGAACTCTTTCCAAAATCTCAACATCTTTCTTACGTTGGGATGACCAAAACTGGATGCAGTATTCTAGGTGTGGTCTTACCAAAGCCCTTTAGAGCAGTACTAGTATTTCATGTGATCTTGATTTTATCCCTTTGTTAATGCAACCTAGGATTGCATTGGGTTTTTCGCTGCTGCCTCAAACTGTTGGCTCATGTTTAGATGGTTGTCTACTAAGGACTCCAAGATCCTTCTCACAGTTACTAGTGTTGAACCAGTTTTCATCTAGTCTGTAACTGTACTTTTCATTTTCTTCCCTAAGTGTAAAACCTTTCCTTTCTCTATGTTAAATTTCATTTTGTTTTTGTAGGACCCAGAGAACTAGTCTATTGAGATCCATCTTGATCTTGAACCTATTTTCTGGGGTTTTGGTTATTCCTGCCAGCTAAGGCATCAGCAATTTTGATGAATTTCCCTTGTATTCCCTCATGTAAGTCATTTATGAAGATATTGAAGAGTACTGGGCCTAAGACAGAACCTTGTGGTACCCCACAACCTTGTAGTACCATTGAGGACCACATTTTGAGTGTGGTTTGTCAGCCAGGTACAAATCCATCTAGGGGAGGGCGATGCTTTTTAGCCCATATTTTTCTAGCTTACCAAAAAGTAGGTTCTGATCAACTTTGTTAAATGTCTTACTAAACTGTTCCCACTACATTTTGCCGGTCTAGTAATTTAGTCACTGTAGTGTATGCAGGTTTTGCATACATGGGAGGGTCAGTGAATTAAGGAGGTGGGGAGTTGGACAGCTCCAAGCAGGAACAGCATTCGGCGGGAAGCCAGAACAAGGGGACAGCGTTCAGCGGGAGAGCAGGATTTAAAGGGATTGGCTGACCAGCCAGCAGGATGCTTGGATTATACCCATTGGCCAGGCAGTTACCTGACCAGGTATAAGTGAGGGCTCAAATCCTTTGTTTCCCAGTTCGGCCATGTTCCTCAATAAAACAACTAGGCTCCTGAACCTGTGTCGCTTCTGATTCTGGGACCAACACAACTACTGGCAACAAGGATGGGATGTTGTTCTGAAGGGTGGTAGGAATCCCAGCTGACTGGAAAATCACCACCTGCATCAGAACAGAACGGAAGAACGCTCGAGATGTCCCAGGATGGTCAGGCTCAAATGGCTCAGGCGGGTCCAGCCCCCATGGCCCAGGTCAGTCAAGCCCCCATGGCACCGGTCAGTGTAGCCCCCACTTTTAATAGCGCTCAACCCGAAGAGTGGGAGGCATTCATGGGGCAGCTAGAATTTTACTTCATCGCCAATAATATTACTGAGGACAGGATCAAGGTGGCCACCCTGCTCAGTACATGTGGGAAGGACATTTATCAGTTAGCCGTGGGCCTGTGCGCACCCACAGTCATCAGGGTGGTGAAGTATGATGACCTTATGGACAAATTAAACCAGTATTTTAACCCACACATGTCAGAAGTCGCATGGACGTTTGAATTTGAAAAAAGGAACCAGCGGCCGGGGGAGTCAGGGTCTGTATTCATGGTGGCAGTCAGGCAGGCAGCTCGCCTTTGCAATGTCAACGATTTAGAGAGGAGATTGCGGGACCGAATCGTTTGCGGGCTCAGACATCGAAAATTAAGACAAAAGCTCCTGGCCAGACCAGGTCTAACCCTCAAGATGGTACAACAAGAGGTATTGGCCTGGGATCTAGCTGAGAACCCACAGACATCTGACGCCAGCTGCAGCAGCCAGGGAAGCACCATCCATCAGATGCATGGGGCAGGAGGAACCAGTGAGGACGATCTAGCGGCCGAAGTAGATGCGGTTCATCTAAGTCCCCCCCCCCCCATCCATCCGGATGGTGCAGAAGCCCAAAAGGACAATGACCATCATCAACACAAGCTGACAACAGCCAGGACAAGAGATGGTCTGGGTGCAAAGGCTTCGGGTCTCGACAGAGATGTGAAAGTTGCGGGGGAAACCATCACCGTTCTACCTGCAAATTCCAGGAAGCCAAATGCAGAGCGTGCGGCAAGACGGGACACATCGCTTCCATCTGCCAGAGCCGGAGCAGACATACGCTACATGAGGTGGATGCTGAAACTCACCTGCCGGCAGGTATTGGGGATCTGAAATGCAGAGTGCCTATCAGCTATACCAGGAGCAGATGGGCGGTTTGTAACACGGGGAGTTCTCAATCCCTCACCCCCAAAATTAAGTTAGAGGTTCACCTCCAAGGGGTTCCATGTAAAATGGAGCTGGACTCAGGCTCTGCAGTCTCAGTCATTTCACATGAGACTTATAAGCTCATTTGCAGTCGGAGCGGCCAGCGGGTTCCCTTGAGGCCATCTAGCATCACCCTCACTGATTTCCAGAATACCCCGATACCAGTCCGGGGGGAGGCCACTTTCTCTGTGAGGCACAGGGTGTTCCAGGGGCCTTTGGATGTCCTAGTGGTCAAGGAACAGAGAACCAGCTTGTTAGGGTTAAACTGGTTCAAAGCACTGGGAATCCGCATTGTTGGAATTCACCAGACACAGGCGCAGACTCCCAGCATCGACTGCAGGCTGTTCTGGGTAGATTTTGCACTGCTGGCCTTAAGCTTAAGAAAGAGAAGTGCTGCATTGGAGTTCCTGAGGTAGAATTCTTGGGGTTCAGGATTGACACCGAGGGGGTTCACCCTGCAGCATCTAAGGTGAAAGTGATCATAGAGGCCCCCACACCAAAAAACAAAGCAGAGCTGCAAGCTTTCCTGGGGTTACTTAATTTCTATCATGCTTTCCTACCCCACAAGGCTTCAATTGCATAGGCTATTAGATAAGAAATCAACATGGAACTGGACAAAGGCACACAACACCAGTTTCCAATCTCTAAAAAACCTGTTGGCAAGCAACGCCACCATCACCCACTTCATAGAAAATAAACCAATTTGCATTGCTTGCGATGCTTCTCCTTATGGAGGCGGGGCTGTGTTTAGCTACTTAGAGGAGGATGGCAGACAAATTCCCATCACATATTACTCAGCAGCCGAGAGGAACTACGCACAGATAGACAAGGAAGCTCTGGCAATAGTTGCTGGAGAGGAACTACGCACAGATAGACAAGGAAGCTCTGGCAATAGTTGCTGGAGTAAAAAAATTCCATGATTATCTGTATGGGAGGAATTTCACCATTTTTACAGACCATAAACCCTTGCTAGGTCTGTTTACCACAGATAAGCAAACCCCACAGATCTTGTCACCCAGAATGCTACGTTGGTCCATTTTCCTTGCGCCTTACTCTTGTAAACTAGTACACAAGCCGGGCAAGGAAATGGGCCATGCAGATGGGTTAAGCAGACTTCCTCTTAACAACACGGAACCTGACCCAGCACCAGCAGCCCAAATATTAGCTATTCAGGACCTGCCAGAATGTCCTCTCAGTGCCTGAGACATTGCAACAGGAACCACAAAGGATAGGATTTTGAGTAGGGTACAGACGTGGGTTAACACAGGGTGGCAAGACAAATCTCCAGGGGCCGAATTCACAGCATTTTTCACTAGAAGACATGAGCTATCCTCACACAAGGGTTGCCTATTGTGGGGATGCAGGGTCATCATACCACAAACACTGAGAGACAGAGTCATCCACTCACTACATGAGGGGCATCCAGGGGTCGTTCAGATGAAGGCACTGGCAAGGAGTTACCTGTGATGGCCGGGCCTTGACAAGGATATTGAAGAACAGGTAGCTGGCTGTTACACATGCCAAAAATCTCGGCCACCACAGCCACATGCCCCTGTCCACAAGTGGGAGGAGACACACACACCTTGGTCACAGATACACATTGACTACGCAGGCCCCCTGCACAACCAATCATTCTTGATAGTAGTAGACAGCCACTCCAAATGGTTGGAGGTGGTGCCAGTCAGTATCTTGACCACATCAGGGACTATCCAGGTGCTCATGGGACTCTTTGCCACTCACGGCCTTCCTGATGTATTGGTCTCTGATAACGGTCCACAATTTACCTCCTCGGAACTCCAGGCGTTTTTGAAGACCAATGGGATTAGACACGTCACCTCGGTTCCCTTCCACCACTCCAGTAATGGCTTGGCTGAACGGGCAGTGCGCACCACAAAGGACGCATTGAAGCGCATCATCCATGGGAATTGGAAACAATGTTTGGCCAAATTCCTGTTGCACCAACACACTATTCCCTGCACCACAACTGGGAAGAGCCCAGCAGAACTTCGGTGGGGAAGACGTCTCATAACCACTCTTGACAGATTACACCCAGATAGAATGGTGGCAGATATGGAACACCCAAAGGTTCCCAGAGAATTTACAATGGGGGACCTCATCTGGGCTAGGAACTATAGCTCTGGGAATACATGGGTGCAAGGCAAAGTAGTTGAGCGGACGGGACCAGTTTCTTACATCGTTAGGGTGGAGGGGGGTTTACAGTGGAGGAGAGATGTTGACCAACTCAGGCGTTGAGCACCTGAGCGGGGCCCAGCTAATAATGGGCAGGAGGCCTCACTCCAACCGGAAGTGACTCAGAGTGACCAAAGAGACACAGAAGTGACTCAGAGTGACCAAAGAGACACAGTAAACAGGGAAATAGTTCCCAACTCAGAGGGGTTGGAGCTGCTCCGACCTCATCAACAGATGGATCGGAGTGAGGGAATGTCAACACCTGGGGCCAGTCAAAGGAGGCCACTTAACCCAGGGGAGACCTCACCCAAAAAAACATCGTCCATTTCACCAGCACCGGGAAAGCATAACCAAAAAATCATAAACGCTAAGGACAACGTCAAGCCTGGGGGGGGGGAATTCCCCTAGGTGATCTGGCTGAGCCCACAGGCCTCCAGCCTACCTCTCAGATTATGTATGTATTTGAGGGGGGATAGTGGGTTGTGGGTAAACTGTGTCAGTGTGGAGTCGGGAAAGAAGCAATTGGGAACGAGGGTGTTCCCTGCCATGGGGGAAGGGGTGTAGTGTATGCAGGTTTTGCATACATGGGAGGGTCAGTGAATTAAGGAGGTGGGGAGCTGGACAGCTCCAAGCAGGAACAACGTTCGGCGGGAAGCCAGAACAAGGGGACAGCATTCAGCGGGAGAGCAGGATTTAAAGGGATTGGCTGACCAGCCAGCAGGATGCTTGGATTATACACATTGGCCAGGCAGTTACCTGACCAGGTATAAGTGAGGGCTCAAATCCTTTGTTTCCCAGTTCAGCCATGTTCCTCAATAAAACAACTAGGCTCCTGAACCTGTGTCGCCTCTGATTCTGGGACCAACACAACAGTCACTTTGTCAAAGAATGAAATAAGATTTATTTGACATGTTTCTGATAAACTCATGTTGGCTACAGGTTATAGCTTTGTGTGCTGGTAGTTGTTTGCAGATCTGCTGCTTTGTACTGTGCTTTGTATCTATTACTTTGCTTTAACATGTACTAAAACTGAGAAATGAGAAAAGCAGTATCATGGAAAAAATAGAATATAACTGTTACATGATTATAGTTAACATCAGCAGTTTATTGGCTATGTTTTTCTCAGATTCTTTGGAAATGTGCACCTGCTTTCTGAAAGTGCAGAGATAAAGTTATCATTTATGCCAGAAGCAAAGATGCCCTAGAGTACACCCTTTAACTTTGCTTGCCATGGTGAGCTGAAACTAAAATTTGCAAAAAGAAAAAGTACTTCATAAAATCATGATTTTATTATATAAGTGTCCTTATGAATCTGATTGACTAGATAATGGCATTGTATCAGTCCAAGGTTATAGTAATTCTGATCGACAAGCTGAGCGTCCATTGAGCGTGTTATAGGTCCACCGCCTGCTGCCCACCCCTGAATGGATGTATCAACCTCAGTTTTGTTATATTGGTTGGTGTTCACCTCGCTCTCTCAATATCCTTATCCATATCACTTTTGCATTAAATTTGATATGAGAGCTAATTATTGGATATTTAGTAATTTTATGCTAAAATAAATATTTAATATATTTCTTAATTTAGTATGTAATTTCTTAATTTTTTTTGTTTAAAAACATTTTGATGCATCTATTTTTTGTGAGCTAGAAGATATGTGGGAAATCTGTTGAATAATTGACAGTGACTCATGGTTGAGATTAACTTCAGCATAATTTATGCAGAAATTCACAAAGACATAAATCCAAAAGCACTCTGATTTTGATCAGTGCCATTGGCCATCAATACTTGGAGCAGCACAGGAAATATATCTCTAGTTTGAAATGAAAAAAAATCAATAATAAATTATTCAAAAATAATAATTTTAGTTCAAATTTCAGAATACTACAATAGAAATGTTGAAATCTATAAGTGTGTTATATATATAGGCCTCACAACTGGAATTTTTTTTTTTTGTTTTTACATGATTGTCTGCTTGTTTGTTTAAGGGTGCATGTATGAACATAGACTTTTGTCTATAGAGTTATAGACAATAGACCTCTTTGGAAAATATGAACAGAAGATAGATAAATGAATCCATGGTCATTTTTGAAAGTTGTAAGATTTAGCCAGGATTGACTCCAGATTTAAAGAACTCATGAATTAAATATCTTTTGGTTGATCTCATTCACTATCAATTGGACCAAGCTCACTAACTATGGAACAAGAACAGCATTCCATAAAGCAGGGGTGTCAAACTCAATTTAATTGAGGGCCGCATCAGTATTGCAGTTACCCTCAGGGGGCTAGGTGGGTGTGGGCAGGGTGGGTGTGACCTACTGGGTGGGCATGGCCAGCTCTACATCATTCACATCAAGGGTGCCTATGGGGGCCTGGGCAGGACTGGGACAGATCTGAGGGTCTCTGGCAGAAGGAGATGGGACCGGGGCAAGTGGCAAGGCAGTGTGGGCCGTTCCTTCACTGTTTCCAGGATGGCTTTGCGGGCCACATGAAACCACTTCACGGGCCGGATCCGGCCCCCGGTTCTTGTGTTTGACATGTCTGCCATAAAGCATTGGCATACAGTTGAAGAACATATATTACAAATATCTACAATATTGAGTTTAATATGATTATCTAGCTAATGCATTTCACATGACTGAAAATGACAAAAACAAATACACTCCTATAATTTAAAATACAAGTTCTATAATAATTTAGATTGACTATTTAGCAAAATCAGCCAAGATAAGCCTCTCTCGGTTGCTCTGAAAACCCATGCCATTGCTTCTCCACTCATTTCAGTTCTATATGAAAAAGCAGGAATGGATAAATTGGTAAAATTAAAATTATAAATATTTATGGTGAAAAACTATTTCATGAATCTAGCACATTTAGCATATTTTTGAATAAAGTCATAGGATAAGACACAAATGGTAGAAATGTAAACTGAAACAGCTGATAAATATATTAAAAATGAAAAAGCCTTCAAAGCTGATTCTGAAAAATTATTGCTTTTATTGAATTCAATATTATAAAATTATTAAATATATTTTATTGTTAAAGAAATACTGACACATTGGAATTTATCTTAAATTGAAAAAGCAAACTAAGGCAGATGTAGGGTTTTTCTTCGTACAACCTTAAAAAAATCCTTAATAAATAGCCACCATCAAAAGTTATAGATTTTCTCTGGAGACTCATCTTTATTCAATGTGTGATTATTTTGTTTTGTTTTTTAAATACAGTTTAGACCAGACATGTCAAACTCGCGACGTCACGTGACATCGCGTGACGTATCGGAACTTTTTCCCATTGCCGGCAATGGGATGGGCGCGGCTTCTCCGTGACGCTCCGGCCCGCGGACCGGCAGTTTGACACCCCTGGTTTAGACTGATAATAAATTTATTTAAATAGATTTTATAAAGTTAATATAATAACATGAAAGTTTTGGAAACCAGCAGTTTTAATTATTGTATATGACAGACTGTGAAAAGCTTCAAAAATTATAGTAATTGGTTTTTATTCTTTTTAAACTTTCATTTAAAATGTGTATCTCCAAGTCTGCAATTACCTAATTATAGGCAGACTTGAATCAATAACAATTTTCAGATCTTAAGAAAGAAGAATTTCATATATTCTAGCTTAGAAATTATTATTTTTGTTTAATTTCCTGACATCTAGGTTCCTTCCTACAACTTCAGCAGTGTGTGTGCTGTTTTCATTTTATACATGAAAAGTACTTTTCTTCTTACCTTCATCACTAGGACAGTGGAATTTGGTGCTTAACAAGTACCAGTGTTTCATTCATTAGAAAGTTGACTACATTCTAACAATAGTGAATTCTGACAGAGGTCAATGACCCATCCTTTGCAAGAAGGCTGCACATAACTAAGACAGATATAAAAGGCTTGTCAGGTTAGGGACACAATTTGTTGCAGAAAGAGTTCTCCAATTTGTAACTCCACGAGTTCCTAAAATAAATAAACTTGTGAACTCTGCCCCCCATTATAAAAATAATTATTTAACTGTGGGGGGAGGGAGACAAGAAATAAATATATTACCTACTTTTAATAATTAACACTTAATCTATGAATCAAATAAAACAATGACTGTAACTTAAGAATTGTGCTTCATGGCTTGTTTCCATATATCATTTATTATGTTTGGTTCACACTCAATTGATAGGATTTTTTGAGAAATATAACATTAAAGCTGTACTCTAGTAAAATTATAACCATAAAACTGCTTTCACTATACTTTGTTAGCTTAGACTCACTTTTATTAGTACTACTAGTATTTTGATGATAAGACAATGCTAAGGATAACCAAACAGAAAATTTCCTTGAAATTAAGAGTAGAAATTAAAAATAATGAGGAAAAAAATACTGAACTTTTCTAACACAAAATTAATAAATATTATGAGAAGTATGGATATATTATTACTGCATGCCATAGTTCTCACTGGTGAAATGCAAATGTTAGGTCTCAATATACAGTGATAGCCTATTACAGTGTGCCCAAACACTTTTATCTCATGGTACTCTTAGTATCCCAGTAATTTTTTCATGATGCCTACAGTTCCCAAACTACACATTTTGATATCTTGTGGCATTGTGGCATGGTTTAGTAACCATGGCCGTATCAGAAACTGTGAACTCACAAATGCACCACAAGGTACTTTCAGTGGTGGGATTCAAATATGTGAACAACTGATTCTCTGTGTGGATGTCACTTTCGGAACTCCATTCTGGGCCTGGACAACAAAACATTAACTACTGATTCTGCCAAACTGGTGTGAACTGGCTGAATCTCATCACTGGGTACTTTAAATTTTCAAGGGAAACTCAGAGATATTCTGCTAGTAGTTCACTTGGTGTCCAATAAATGTTGAATATCTTTGTGTTTTCCTTAAAATGCAAAATATTCCTTGGTGCCCTTGGAAGTTTGCTGTGGTTTTCTGAGTGAATCAGTGCAGTTTGAGAACTATGGTCTATCACATGATCCATATGCAATAAATATTATGCCTCATAGATATAATTGTTTTGCTGTTTAAATCCATGATGCATATTACATTTTAATCAAAGCAATTTATATATTTTACATTCGAAAGCACGTAAAAATGCAAGTACAAAAATTGGGACCACTAAGGTGGGAAGGTAACAGTGTTTTGTGTACCTTTGGCATCTAGTCATGCCGGCCACATGACCACGGAGATGTACTCGGACAAGCGCTGGCTCTTCGGCTTTGAAATGGAGATGAGCACCGGCCCCTAGAGTTGGAAACGACTAGCACGCATGTGCGGGGGAACCTTTACCTTTACCGAAAGAACTATAAAGGCAAAGTCTTCCCAATGTTAGCTTACACTTTGACAATGTTAGCAGGGACTAATGAAAGCTTAGTATACAATAAAAACTCTCTGTCCCAGAGATTGATCTCCGGGACAGAAAGTATATTTTGCACTGAGCTTTCATTGGCTGCTGCTAACATTATTAAAGAGTAAGCCACCATTAGAAGGACATTGTTTTTATAGCTCTTTATCAATAATTTAGCCATTTAATATGTGATAGGTCCATTGGTTCACCACCCGCCTATAATTGGATGTGTCATATCCGGCTCAGCTGTATTGATTGATGTATGCATAGCTCTCATCGCCCTATTTCCTGCCACCTGCTTCCTAGGCTGTGTGCACTTATCCCATGATGTCAAACTGTTGGGCATTGACCCACAATTGCTCTCCCTATTACAGTCCAGTGTGTTATTGTCACCTCATGCAGTTGAACTGGTTGGTGACCTCCTGGTCGCATTTGCAGCATCAGTCATGCTAGTTCGCTTTGATCTCGTAGCTGGTCTGAGCTGTCCCTCTGTGTCACTGATTATCATGGCCCCCCAGTTGTTCAGCTGTGTCAGTCAATCCATGGCAAGGATCCTTTGCCATCTCTCTGTGGTTCATCAGGCTGTCCTGAATGTCTACATGAGAGGGGGAAGGGGGGTAGTTGTTGATTCTCGTGTTCCGGCATGCATTTTTCATGGTGTCATAGTGCCTTATATGCAAGTAGCATCAATGTGCCAGTTAATCGAGTTCTGATCAGATAACCAGGCTTCCACCATTCTTTGTGGAATCCTCAGTACAAAATATACTTTCTGTCCCAGAGATCAATATGTCCTCCTTTATATAAAAATTAATTAACATGATAAGTAAGCCTCGGGAGTGATAATGTTCCAGGGGACAAATACCAAGCTTGTCTCCTGGGTCCCATCAGATGGAACTCCTTGGTGAATGGAACCCGCAACATACCTTTTCTACTGGAGCTGATAGAATGGATAGAAGTATTGGAGAGATGTGGTAGGTAAGGCTTTAAAGGTCAGAAACAGCACCTTTAGTTGAACTGGGAAACAACTGGATTTGTAATTGTAACCCATATTTAATTAAAATTCTTGTAATTAATCTCTTTTAAAATGACTGATGCTGACAAATGTATTTAATGTTAGAGATTTTTTAAAGCATTCAGCATATTTGTCTGTGTGTATAAATTTGAAATAAATTAGGGTTCTGATATGTGCATCCAGTTCCATTTTCCATTTCTATCTGTCTCCTTCTTTGTTAACGGAAGATGCAGCTACTTCCCAAAAATAGAACTCATGTAAATCTGCACTGTCCATTAATACACAAGGGGAATTTTTTGTATGCAGGTTCTCCTGTGTACTGAATTATGTTCTAACATTAACTTTAAATGCTTCAGCACTTCCCTTATTTTGCAATATTTCAATGAAATTGAATAGTTACAGATTGTCTAGCCCAGAGGTCCCCGACCTTCTGAGCACCAAGGATCGGTTCTCTGGAGAAAGGTTTTTCCACAGACTGGTTTTGTATGCTGCCTGCATCCCACAGATGGGACTTTGCTTGTTTGTGCAGCCCAGTTGCTGGCATGCCGCGGTCTGGTACAGGTCCATAGACTGGGGGTTGGGGACCTGGTGTAGCCTATTAAATTAATTTAATGTAGTCTTACAAAAACTGAGAGATTGTGAATTCTACCCTCAGAATTCCTTAGCCAGCATGGGTTGAGCTTAGGTTCAAAACCTGAGTACTGCACAAAATAGTGAGCTCCAGTTACTTGCTTCAGTTCCTGCCACGTAGCAGTTTGAGAACATGCAAATGTGAGTAGATAAATAGATATCACTTTGGTGGGAACTTAACAGTGTTCCATGTGCTTTAGCATATAGCCATGCTGGCCTCATGACCATGGAAATATCTTCAGGTACAATGCTGGCTCCCTTGGCTAAGCAATGGAGATGAACACCCCACCCCTCATCCAGAGTCAGATAGAATTGGAAAGGGGAAATCTTTATCTTTACTTTTACCATGCATGAACATAGATTTCTGGTCATGTATCACAATTTATATATCCTGCCTTTTAGGGCAATTATTCCCCCCAAAGTAGCTTATCAAATATGACAAAATAATTGTAGATAAAAGTACAAAACTAGTTTTAATGTACAAATAAGATAATACCAAAGTCATATCTTTAATCTCTGAAAATAACAAATAAATGAAAGAAAATGAAACTGTGCTTCATATACTGTGTGTCTGTGTCTGTGTCTACATGTGCCTTTAACTCATTTTTGATTCCTGGTGACTGTACAACTCCCTGACATTTTTGGCAATATTTCAGAAGTGATTTGGCATTTTCTGCTTCCTAGGCCTGAGAGAAAGTGATTCATGACTATGGCAGAACTCGAACTCACAATCTCCCAGTTTCTAGTTCCATACTATACCCCCACTTGAATTAGAAGCTTTAATTGGGCATAGCCAAACTCTTCTTTTCTTAATTTATTTGTTCTTGCCAAGACGTAAACAAACTCTTTCAAGCCATTTATATTTTGTTATTCCACAGATTCCCTCCATATTATAACATTCTGTCCTAAGGTGGAACATTTGAGTCAGGAAGGTGTAATTAGTCATTTTCATTTATTTTTGTATATTTTGCATAATATGAATTCCTTAGCCAATTTAATCATACTCCTTCTCTAGCAAGAACACAGGGACTTCAAGTCAGAGGCAATCAACTGATGAAAGTAGGGACAGGCTGATATGACACAAGCTCTGTTCCTTTGTATGTAGCTTCAGGGATGTCTTTCAATTCTGATGGCTCAAGTGAAGGTCCTGTTTCTTATCTTTTAAATTACTGGAAGTGATGGCTTCAATAGTGATTATAAACTAAGTACAAAGTTTCTATTTCCTTTTCAATTCTATGTTCAATCAACATATCTATTTAAAAACAGATTCATTTTATTGTACAAACTTTTATCTATGCATATAAATAATGTTTAAAACTGTGAAAGTCAAGGCAATGACTTATCGGGTTTTGAACTATTTAGGCCAGGCAATAACTCCTGCCTTTAGGGAGAGAAGATATATTTAAATGTAAGCACATATATCACAGTCTATATATTTGGAAGTCTTCAAATTGAATTCATGATGGTTTAAATGATGGTAGTTCAGAGAAACAAAGCTTATTATATGCTGCTATTTCCTGAACTATCAGAACTATTTCCCTAGTTGATGCAAGTCATATTTTTTACCCTTTAAACAAGCATAGGCATATTTCTTATCTTGCGAAAGGATTTCTAATCTACCTATTTCTTTTATGGTTTGAAGTTTGTTCACTAGTGTGCCTAGTAAAAACCCTGGAGGTCCTCAACAATACAAACTACCGCACTATGGAGATGTGGGATCTGAAGAATTTGGAGATATATTTATCCTCAATTCTTTGACTTTCTGTGAACTTTTAAAGTGGATTTGTTCAAAAAGCCTTTCATGAAACTCAATATTTCAACAGACTCCTGCTAGGATGTAATCACTTTTATAAGTTCCAAGATGCTGCCTGAAATTACACACTGTAATGTGCCCCAGTTTCATCAACTGATTTAACCTTGTTTAAAATGTGAATGTTTTTTACATATGACAAGCAACTGGACTTGTGACTTCTGAAAATAATATTTTTAGCAGTTTGAACAAGGTTCATTTCATATTAATTTTGATATGTGAAATGTTAATGTTCTGTACTTTTATGACTGTCACATATAACTGAAGACAAAATGGATTAATCCTTTAATTTCCTGTTCACTTCTCTACTACATGTATAGTTCCAATAGTTATGAGGCTATTCTTTCTCAAGTAGATCAATTTTTTAAATTGATAAGTTTCTATTCTGGTCTGCTTATTTTTTTAATGTCAGAACATTCTTATTTCATACTGAAAACTGATTTTCTTTGACACTTAAGTATTGTTTTATAGTCTTTACAGTTCTTATAATCCTAATGAAACTGAGATTTATGATGCCCAAGGGAAACACTCTTGGTTTCAGTTCTAAAATGTTACTATGGGGACAGAATTGATATCCATGCATTCCAACAGAAATTTATTATGAAGTACATACTATCCAGAACAGAAAAAACACCATGAAAAGATGAGGAACTACCAGTGTGTTTTCTATGATTTAATAGAGATTTATGATTGCTTTGAAATTGCAACTTGTTTGTACAAGACAACTTTCAATGACCAGGTACTCTAATCAAAATCAAACCATCCTGTTCGTCTTCAGTTTTCTATCACTAAAGAAAGTTCCAGGGTTTCATGTAAACCCTTTCTCATAAAACGGAGCTGTCTTTTTATTTTAAAAATAAAATATGCTCATAAACTTCATACTGATTTATTTCTTCCCACTAATATAAGCAAAAGAACAAGAATAAGTAGCCAAATTGCTCTTTCTGGAATAGTCCATGTCATGTGACAGAGCTGTTCTTGGTAAGTGATGTGAAGTACTAGAATAACACATTCAGTTATTTTTCACTGGCATGATACTATGTGGTTTATCTCTAGCTGCCAAGATAGCTTCAGAGTAAACATAAAAAGTCTGATCAATAATGTTGTTTGGGATATAGTCCATTATAAGGCAACATAATTGGATCATTCCATTCTCCTCTAAGGCTTCAGTCTGGAATATTTGAATTGCTGTACCAATAGGCACTCAAGAGCAACAATACTGAAAAACAGCAACAACAAATGAAAGCCAACTTTGTGTTCCAGTTGGCAACTGCAGAAGAGAAACAACATGTTCTGGCTTTAACAAAGAAGTCTGGTGGGCATCAACAGCAATTGCAATATTGACCATTTTGTCACCTGAATGTAACATTTAGGAGCATTTCAGAATGGGATAAAAATTGCAGAAATCACAAACAGATGGATCATTCCTGTGAGACCATTCAGCAAGTCTGGCTGATGACAAACAAAGCCAATCTTCTGTGAGAAGCTTATACAAAGATAATATTAACTAGTAAAATGGAAGAATGATAATTTTCTAGGTGAATGTTCTCATTCATTGTGCTCTAAATGAACTATTTTTTTTAAACAAGCCAAACCAATTCTCTAAACCGTAATATTGGATTTAATATGTTATTTAGTGCTATATAATAGTTGCTTTATGAAAATTAAAAACAAGTCTAATCTATTGAAAACTATAATAAATATTGGCTTATTGGAAATTAAAAATAGGAATATTAAGAAATGCTAGTTCAATGAACACTAAGTCAGTTGTTAATGCCACTGGCATCAATGTTTCTCTTAGTTATAACTGATCAATGTTATTGATTTCAATTGAAAACAATATTTACATTGATTAGGATCCAATTCACAATGTAGATTAATTGTCTAGACACTATTTATTAATAATTTATCAATTTTATCTATATCTCATATTTTCATACAATCAGAATGATCAGGTTTGTGATAGTAAAAAATAATTAATGTTACAACATGTGAAATCATGGGTTAAAACAGCAAAAATAGAGATTAATCAGTTTCACAATCTAGATTTTATATTGTTTTGTTTTTAGTTGATGGACAGCATTGACTACCTTGTGCGTATATTGGTGCTCTTGGGTATACCTGTGAGCATCATAAAGAAAATAAACAGAAATTCACAGAACTAATTATATAACAGCACAATATATTTTTTTTCTGCTGCTGTTATGCCTAACAGTGAACCAAAATAGAAACAGAAGGCTCACCCACTTGTAAATAATCCCCTGCCCTGTTGGGGACCTATACAGAAATGCATTTATAGAAGGTAAAGGTAAAGGTAAAGGTTCTCCCGCACATGCGTGCTAGTCGTTTCTGAATCTAGAGGCCGGTGCTCATCTCCATTTCAAAGCCAAAGAGCCAGCGCTTGTCCGAGGACTTCTCTGTGGTCATGTGGCTGGCATGACTAGACGCCAAAGGCGCACGGAACACTGTTACCTTCCCACCGTAGTGGTCCCTATTTTTCTACTTGCATTTTTACGTGCTTTCGAACTGCTAGGTGGGCAGAAGCTGGGAAGAGTAGCAGGCGCTCACTCTGCTACGTGGCACTCGGGATTCGACCCACCAAACTGCCGACCTTCTGATCGACAAGCTCAGCGTCTTAACCCACTAAGCCACCGTGTCCCTTGTATTTATAGAAGAGTAACAGACAAAGCAGAATTATTGGCCCTGAAAGCCAATTATTTACACACACACACACACACACACACACACATCTATCTATCTATCTATCTATCTATCTATCTATCTATCTATCTATCTATCTATCTATCTATCTATCTATCT
>JAKJMR010000752.1:267936-291030 GCA_024449315.1 Daboia siamensis | reverse complement strand
ATATATATATATATATATATATATATATATATATATATATATATATATATCTTTGGTCATTCGGGTTTTTCCCCACGTATAATTGAAGATATCATGGCAACGTTTCGACGAAATCTCATCCGTCATCTTCAGGCTTCAGCTTCCTTCCCAAACTCTGGCTCAGATATGTAGATGACACCTTCATAATCTGGCCACATGGCAAAGAAAAACTGGAAGACTTCCTCACACACCTCAATAGCCTACACCCCAAAATACAATTCACCATGGAAACAGAAGCTATCAACTTCCCTTCCTTGATGTCTTAGTCTACAAGAAATCCAACGGCTCCCTAGGACACACTATCTACCATAAAAAACACACACACAAACCGCTATCTGAACGCACTCTCACACCACCACCCAGCACAGATCAACTCCGTAGCCAAGACACTCATCTCCAGAACAAAACACATAGCTGACGAACAACACCTAAAAACCGAACTACACACTCTCACTAATGTACTCCACCCACAGAACACACCCCCTCTGGCAGTTTAAAAAAGAAGAAGAAACAGCCACTACCACACACTTCTCCCAGAAGAAGGAAGCTGAAGCCTAAAGATGATGGATGATGGATGAGATTTCGTTGAAACGTTGCCCTGATACCTCCAATTCTACGTGGGAAAAAACCCGAATGACCAAAGATCTACATACAAACACCCGCGAAAACCTCAGAAAACATATATATATATATATATATATATATATATATATATATATATATATATATATATATATCCCCATTGCTATTGTGATGTGCTTCCTACATACCTTAGTTAACTGACTAGCAAAAAGTTGATCTATTTCCTGTTTGGTTGGGTGGTCTATAGTATATATCTATGGCAAAGCCATTTTTTTCCCTTTTATATTGACCCAAATGCATTCAAGGCAGTTTTCATCATTGTTGTGCTCTATTTCTGTAGAGATGTAGTTATTTCTTATAGGGAAAGAGCACCTTGACCCCCTCTTTTATTTTGTCTGTTTCTTTCAAATAATTTAAATCCCTCTATCTGTGTGTTCCGTTTGTGGTTTTCATCCCACCAAGTTTCCATAATGTCAACAATATCATATCTGGCTTCATTTACGTGAATGTATCTTTGACTTGAGGGGGAATTCAGGGGAGAAAGCAGTTATGTTTGGAAGAGTTAGCATTAAAGGAAACCAGGCTGCCAAAGAATATGTGGCTGGACACCACCCAGATCTTAGAAAAACTCAAAGTAATAGCAAAAGATCAGAAGATGTTGAGAGACCTGGACCATAGAATCTCCAAGAGTAGGACACAACTGAATAGATAACTTTATTGTTATATTTTTTTTCTCCAAGTTCTATCACTTCTTATTTTTAGACTACCTAGGTTTTTTCCCCAGTGCTGTTTCTCCCATTCTGTTCTACATTTCTGGAAACCTGAGCATACAATGAATGCTTTCTTCTTTTGTCAGTAGTCATATTTCAGCTACAATTTTATCATTACTTACTGACTTCACTGTTAAAATGAATTATCAAATTAACACAAAAAATGTGTCTATCAAATAGTTTCTGAGGAAGGGAATGACATGTTTACAAGGACAAATCTGATATGGAAACCTTAGTTCAGCCTCGTTCCCTGAAAACTAGCACTGAAATATCATTTAATTGGATGCAATGGTTGGAATATTTTGTATCACTGAAATATATAGCAAATGACATGATAAAAAAGCCACATATTGACAGAAGTAAGTCGAAAAATGTTGGTTTTAAAAAATGAAATGGTAAATCTGTATTCATGGATTCAGATACAGTCATCTATTATCCAGTGGTCATAACATTATTTTATTCTGATTGAAAGGAAAAAATATTTTTTATATTTACATTCCTACTTATAGAAATTTGCAAACATTGCCAAGGACACTGAACTTTTTTTATGAATCCAAACAAATATTTGTTACCATCAAAGCATAGCTGATGATAGGACTTTTTGCCTAATCCTCTGGAATTTATTCTCCATAAAGTCACTTGTGAATAGATAGAATTAATTCACACTGCCATGGCAAGAAGGTATCTAGGAGAAACATTGTTCCAGTCCATTACACTTCTGAGATGCAGCATCTGCTTTATCAAGAACTCCATTAAGCTCACTAAAAACTGGAACACTATGAAATTTCAGTTTTCTAACTGAACTCAACCATTGAATTTTATCATCCAACACAACTGTAAGCGTACAATCTTTATTCAGTAACTTTTTCTTCTTGCTTCATTAACAAAGCTCAAAAAGATAAATAGTGAGATGTTCTCCCATTTGATCTTTACAACTGGTCTTAAAACTGCAATAGTCAGGAATTCAAAGATTAATGAAACTTTTTTTACTAACTGAATTTCTGAAATTAAAATACATATCACAATGTGTTAAAATATATCATTTTCTATAAATTATGTTAATACAGAAACAAAATCCCCGACAGATTTTCCTTCTATTTCTTCCTATTATTTTACAAAATAGACTTCCTATTATTTTACAAAATAGACTTTGTCTTTAGGCAAAAAAAGTTAATTTAAATTGTTAGAAAGTGTCTATTCATTTTAGGCACTTTATTAAAAACAAGCTAAAATAAGAACTGGTGTTTGCAACTTGAAAATATCTGATTACAAAACCAATGTATATTATTATCCTTCTCAGTTGCCATTCCAAAGATTTTTTTTTACTTTATAATCATTCATAATAACCTCTTTCAGTTTATCTGTTTAGAACTACTTCTATACTACTAATTACACAAAAATGAGCTATATACACTGAATCCAATGGTGCTTGATAGCTTACTTCATAGTTGTAATAACAGTGGGTAGTAATTTCTCCCATATAATTGTAAAGATGTCTCAGTACCCATTTGTCAGCCACTGTGACCAGATGGTATAAAAGAGTTACCTATCCTCTATTAACTGTTCCACTAATCATATGGATAGCATATACTAGCAAAATATTTTATGACTAAATAACAGGAGAGAAGAATACATACACTATCAATCCACAAATAAACTAATCTTCACCCCATCCGACCATTAAGAGAGCTAATCCAAAATCTTGATAAATGAGATATCCAGATCTCAGTACCAGAAGGTAAGTTAGGATGAACAGAACTTAAACAATATGGAATATGTATATTGTATATATGTGTATGTATGTATATATGTATATATGTATGTGTATGTGTGTATATATATATATAAAGGTAAAGGTTCCCCCGCACATGCGTGCTAGTCGTTTCCGACTCTAGGGGTCGGTGCTCATCTCCATTTCAAAGCTGAAGAGCCAGGGCTTGTCCGAGGACGTCTCCGTGGTCATGTGGCTGGCATGACTAGACGCCGAAGGCGCACGGAATGCTGTTACCTTCCCACCGTTGTGGTCCCTATTTTTCTACTTGCATTTTTACGTGCTTTCAAACTGCTAGGTTGGCAGAAGCTGGGACGAGTAACAGGCACTCACTCTGTTACGCAGCACTCGGGATTCGACCCGCCAAACTGCCGACCTTCTGATCGGCAAGCTCAGCGTCCTAACCCACTGAGCCACCGCGTCCCTTATATATATATATATGAATGCTTTACCATCTCCATGATCTCTGCATAGTAACAACTGCCTAAGTTCTTCAATATGTGAATACATATTTATGGATCAGGCATACTGTACTTCATTTTAAAAGAATAATAGCTTCAACAGTGACCACTATGATGTTGTGTATAAGAAAAGTGTATCAGAAACCTCAGATGTTTGCTGTTCTCAGCTTTAAGTAAATCCATAGCTCACACATTTGAATGATATAATTATATTCCATAAGTGAAATATGCTGATTAAACACAATTATTCTGCAGACATCATAATCAATTAGAGTTCTATGATAATTACTTACTAGTTATCTCCTGCAATTATTATCCTTGGAGTACTAATTGGGTAAGATGAATACATACACTACATTAAATTAAAAGAATGAAATACTTAGATTTTGTGAGGATGTCATTTTCAGACTTCCATGCTTTAATATTTTGATAGGTGTCATCTGGAATCTTTTAAAAAGGTATTAATTATTGAATGAAAGGATGAAATGTATTTTCATGCACATCTCCACAATGGAAATATTGTAGCAATATCCTTTCTAGATAGAAAAATTCTAATTATGATACTAACTTAATTTTAATTTGCAATTTTATATATTTTGATGTGTTGCTGTTTAAGATGCATGGTATGGCTAAGAAGGCATACCAATTAAATGAAGCAATGGAAGAAGGAAATAAATTTCCACATAGGAACAGCCTGCAATTAATTAAAAAATGAGATTCTAAGTATGAAGCTTGTTGCCGTTACTGTTTTTTACGAACTTGTAATACATTCATATTATAAATTCATTATGTCTTAGAAACCAGTGAAACTGATTACTCTCCCTTATATATGAGCACTGCTCCATTATTTTATCTGTACCTACTTTTTGTCATATATTTTATAATATTTTGTAGATACTCTATTATATATTAGAACAATTAATGTGGACACATGAACCTAAAAAGTGACAGTGTACATTTTTAAAAAAATAAAACTCAACAAGCTGAGGCAAACCTCAGACTGGTAGACAAACAAATTACTTTAGCTAAGGCAATCATTGCAACACCAGATATTCTGGACAATGGGCAATAATGAGAAACATCATGTTAGTCACAAAACTTGCATCTTTAGCTCATATGTTATTTTCTGTAGACAGCTGTGATACCATGATTGCATGCATGCAGCCCATTACAGTCTGGTAGGAAAATCTTCATGCAATCCATATTCCTGCTGATTGTTCACAAACACCTTTTGCCATTTAAATCTGGAAGATTAATAACCTCTTTCTTGCCATTTGGATTCTCTTCTTTAAAAGTAGGCTTAATGAGCAATACTGCAACTGTTGTTTCAGTAGGAAACATTCCAAAAGTTGGTTCTTTCCTGGGTCTGTATGTTTCTTCTGAAATGTTCAATTGGTGCTGAATTCTCATGGTTTAGCTTTTAGATAATATATTTTGGGAGTATAAACCAAGTTAAAATAATTTTATTCTATATTCTTTGCAAATTAAAGGAACTGGGTAATTTGCAATTATGTAGTTTATTTTACAGCAGCAAAAGGTGCATTTAATTCAAAGCCCATTAGTCCATATGTTTATCTTTTCTACACAATTTTTAAAAGAAATATAATTTGCAAAAAACTTCTCAACAGAGCACAAAGACAGACAAATATAAGAAGTATATCATTAATGCAGATGAATATTTCTTATTATCTCTTCAAGGGCTTATATCCTCTCCTCTCTTACAATATTTTATTTTCCTTTCTTCTCCAAGCATTTTTTCCAGATATTAGATTAAGTTAAAAGATGTGAGTTGTGAATTAAATGATGTAAATATAACCAAATGCCAAGCAGTATTACGGAGAGGAGGGGAAATCTATTCCCTTTCTTCCTCAGAGAATCACAACTTTCCCAGCCTCATCTTCTCTCCTTCTTCACTCTAATATGCATCAATCAATAAAGTTGTAAACTATAATATATTTTATTTTCTTGAAAACAAAATCTTAAAATTAAAAATCTAGACCAAAATACATGACTAAAAATAAATGTTAGCTTCACAAATCAAAAACTGATTACCATTTGTACCACTATATATCTTTCCATTTAATGTACTAAATACTGAATGTACTAATAAAATGTTTGGGAAGACTTCTTTTTTTAATGTATCAATTATATCAAAATTATAACTGATTTTGTAGAATATATAATATATATATTCTACAAAATCAGTTATAATTTTGATATAATTGATAATTGAAAATCTCAATAAATTCAATGTTCTTGAAGGTCAAGCTTCAGGAACATTGAATTTATTGAGATTTTCCTTTTCAATATTAAGAATAATATACAGTAAATATTGAGTATTCAATCTTTATATTATTATATGTTTATTCCATATGTTTATTCCATCTATTTATTATCCTGTCTCTAATGATGGAAGAATAACTTTGTTGCACTTGAAGACAACTCTTTTCATATGGAGGTCAATTCTTTTTTGATGATTAAAATTCTATTACTGAGAAGTCTACAAGTCAAATTTAGTGCTTTGGCAGCTTTTAATAACCTGAGAACAATTTAGATTAAATTGTTATATTTATATTTATAGTGGTAGATATATATTTATATCTTTATATTTATAGTGGTAGATATATTCTTCTGTGAAAAACAATAAGTTTTATATAATGTTTGTTTGATATTATACCGTCCATTTAAGCACAGGATTTCAACTGCTCTACAGCTGACTAGCAGGCTCCAGTTTTTTATTTTTATTAGAGTTCATTTTTATCTATTTATATTTAAAGATAAAACATTACAATAAAACTAAACATTTGGGTTCAGAAAGCCATTGCTAAATACTATTTTCTGCCACTAAACTCAATATTTAATATTGTTTGATGTGCATCTACTTATATAATGCTTCCCTTCTGGATATATTTAGTGCTTTCTCAGTAGATTTTTAAACAGTGTTGCTATCAGACACATATATCTTCAGGATTCATTTTTTAAAGTAGTGCTTTCCTTCTTGGCTGCATAACTTGTTGATTAATCAACACAATTATTACAGTATTTTTATTATTTTATATATCTGAATATATATATATTTAAAACTAGTAAAAATTTACAAGTTAAAAAATTAAGTTTCCAGTGTAAAAATTAAAACCAAATATACTCTGTGGGATGGATATACTTTGTGTCTGCAAGTTAGACATGAACTAGGAATTAAAATTACTTCAGGCTAGGGTACATTAACAGAAGTCAAGAGTAGCAGGTTATAAGAAATAATTATTCTACTCTACTCTACACTGGCCAGATCCCATTGATAATATTGTGGTGTTCTGAGTATCATACTTCAAAAACAACAGTGATAAATTTGAACTAGTTCAGAAAAGGAGTACTACAGTAAGTTGACGAGGGATCTACAAACTGCTCCTCTAAGGAATGAATGATTAAAAGATCTGGGTAAGTTAGCCAACAGGAAAGACAACTGTAGGAATATTTTTCAGAAGACTTCAAATATCTAAAAGGTTGCTACATGAAAATAGGGAGTGGACTTACTCTCTATTGAACAAATAGATTAAAATGAAGGAAGGAAGTAAGACTAGATTTCAGAAGGAACTTACTGACTGTAAGAGCTATTTTTTATTGAAAAGTTTTATAATACATTTTTTAAAAAGGTAAATTCCCTCCCTCTCCCATCCCCCTTACCCTCCCTTACCCTCCCCTCCCCCTCGACTTCCCAGAGCTGAATACAGGGTATAAACTTTACAAACTTAAGCTAAAAGAGAAGGGCGGGATATAAATGGAATTAAAATAAATAAATAAATAAATAAAATATGCTAACAAGCTAAAAAAAACAACACAAAATCTATTGCACTTTAACTCCCCTTAAACATAACTAAATTACTAACAAATAAAAAATAACTAATAATACATCATATAATACTAATACTTATTCATATGCTAAATGAAATTTTTTAGTCCCATATTTATTCTGAATATATTCAATCCATCTTTTCCATTCCAGAATGTATCTCTGTTGCGATTGTTCTTTCAAATATGCTGAAATCTTTGCCATTTCTGCCAGATTGGAAACTTTCAAAGTCCACTCTTCTATCGTAGGCAGGTCCTCCTTCTTCCAATATTGAGATACCAAAAGTCTTGCTGCTGTTATTAAATTCAACATCAATTTGATTTCTATAACAGTACAATCTGTAATAATACCCAACAGAAATAACTGTGGAGAAAACCTTATCTTCTTCTTAAATATTTTCTGCATATTCCACCAAATTTTAATCCAAAAAGCTTTAACTTTTTTACAAGTCCACCATATATCATAATACGTTGCATCCTCACAGCCACACCTCCAACGTTTAGGCTGGCAGTTCGGATACATACTTGCTAATTTTTTAGGGTCTAAATGCCATCTATAAAACATTTTATAAAAATTCTCTCTTAAATTTTGAGCCTGTGTAAATTTTACATTTCTGACCCAAATCTTTTCCCAAGTATCCATTGTTATAACCTCCTGAAAGTTCTGGGCCCACTTTATCATACAATCTTTAACAAGTTCTGTTTCTGAGTCAATGACTGTAAGAGCTATTGATTTATGCTGTCACATAAAGCAGTAAGTTCTCCTTTGATTGAGGTCCTCAAGTAGAAGCTAATTGGCAGTAAGAAATACTCTAGTGGATACTACTTTCAGCAGTGGAGTTTTCTGGGTGACCATTACTTTATGATTCTGTTTATTCTTTTGGCTGAGGACATAGTTTTAAAATTACCCTTTCAACATTCAAAATGCTACTAAAGTTGGGGGTAGAGGTCGCCCATTAATTTCAATGATAAATGGTATTACTAGATGAGAAAAGAGTAGCAGAGAAGAACATGAACAATTTTCCATCTTAAAACAAAATAAATAATGCAATATTAGAGGTTAAATACATAGGATCAGAGAAAAGATTGCAAGTTGGAAATAGCACACATATTGCAATGCTTGCTCTTAACTGTTTTGGATAATATAATAGAACAAATAAAATAGAAGTTACAAGTATGGAGGTGGAGGTAATTCTAGGATTGGGCAAAAGTTCATTTATTTCAGTACTGCAACTTAAAAGGGGAAACTAATATATGAGATAGACTCATTACATGCAAAGCAAGATAGTTCAAACCATGATTTGTCATAATTGTGATAATATGGCTTACAGCTCATGAAAACCCCAAATCCACAATCTCAGTAAATTAGAATATTGTGAAAAGGTGCAATATTCTAGGCTCAAAGTGTCCCACTCAACTAATTAAGCCATAACACCTGCAAAGGGTTCCTGAGCCTTTAAATGGTCTCTCAGTCTGGTTCAGTAGAAATCACAATCATGGGGAAGACTGCTGACCTGACAGTTGTGCAAAAAACCATCATTGACACCCTCCATAAGGAGGGAAAGCCTCAAAAGGTAATTGCAAAAGAAGTTGGATGTTCCCAAAGTGCTGTATCAAAGCACATTAATAGAAAGTTATGTGGAAGGGAAAAGTGTGGAAGAAAAAGGTGCACAAGCAGCAGGGATGACCCCAGCCTGGAGAGGATTGTCAGGAAAAGGCCATTCAAAAGAGTTGGGGACTGAGGGCGTTTGCGGATGATCTGGTTATTACGTTGACACACCCAGAAAATTCTGTTATGGAATTGATGGAGTTAATATCGCAATATGGGAAAGTTTCTGGATTTAAGATTAACATACAAAAAACTAAAATCTTATCTAAAAATATGACAGTATTACAAAAGGTAGCTTTAGAAAGGTTAACTGGATTTGAAATTGTTGAAAGGGTTAAATATTTGGGGGTATATTTAACACCCTCAAATGTTAAATTATATAAAAATAATTATGAAAAGTTATGGAACAAAGTGCAAAAAGAATTGGATAGTTGGAAAAAATTACAATTGTCATTATTGGGAAGAATTGCAGCAGTAAAAATGAATGTTCTGCCAAAATTTTTATTTTTGTTTCAAATGATACCCATTCTCAAAAAGGATTCAAATTTGGAGGAATGGCAGAAGGGTATTAATAAATTTGTTTGGGCAGGGAAAAGGCCACGGGTTAAATTTAAAATTATGCAGGATACGTGTGAAAGAGGTGGTCTAAGAATGCCCAATTTTAAATTATATTATGAAGCTGCTGCATTATCAGCTATAAGTGATTGGATTAATTTGACACAGGGGAGACTATTAAATCTTGAAGGGCATGATTTGTTATTTGGTTGGCATGCATATTTATTGTATGACAAAAAGGTAGACAATGTGTTTAAAAGGCATATTTTGAGGTATGCTTTGTTGCCAGTTTGGAAAAAGCACAGACAAAAGTTAAATTATAAGATACCATTATGGGCAATACCCAAACATGCAATAGAGAATATAAATGTTGGATTTAAACATGATGTGATTACATATAAGGAAATTTTGAGTTTGGAGAGGAATGTGTGGTGTTTGAAGTCATATAATCTTTTACGAGAAAAAAAGATTGTACAAACTTGGTTTCAATATGGACAATTACAAGCCAGGTGGAAAGAGGATCAGAAAATTGGTTTTTTAATGGATGATGATAATTTGGTAAAGCAAATTAGAAATCAGGGACCAGCGCATATCAAACGGATATATCTTGCATTGATAGAGATTGACTCAAAAACAGAAATTGTTAAGGACTGTATGATAAAATGGGCACAGAATATTCAGGAAGTTATCACAATGGATCTGGGTGAGAAATGTGAAATTTACGCAAGCTCAAAACTTAAGAGAGAATTTTTATAAAATGTTTTATAGGTGGCATTTAGATCCTAAAAAATTAGCAAGTATGTATCCGAATTATCAGCCTAAATGTTGGAGATGTGGCGGTGAAGATGCAACGTACTTTCATATATGGTGGACTTGTAAAAAGATCAAAGCATTTTGGATTAAAATTTGGTGGAATATGCAGAAGATATTCAAGAAAAGGATAAAGTTTTGTCCGCAGTTGTTTTTATTGGGCATTATTACTGATACTACTGTACTGGACATTAATCTGATGTTGAACTTAATTACGGCAGCGAGACTTTTAATAGGGCAATACTGGAAGAAGGAAGAACTGCCGACTATAGAGGAATGGACTTTAAAAGTTTCCAACCTGGCGGAAATGGCGAAGATTTCAGCATACTTGAAAGACCATTCGCAACAACGATATATTGTGGAGTGGAAGAAATGGATTGATTACATCCAGAATAAATACGGGACTAAAAAGTTTCATCTAGCATTTGAATAAGTATATTGCTTGTAGTCAACTTATAAGAGCTAAAGTGCGAGAGATTTAATAGTTTATTGTTGTTAGTATATGGGAGTTTATGATTGGTTACTTTATTTTTATATCTTGTATCTAGCTCTGGGAAGTCCGGGGGGGGGAGGGGGGAAGGGGAGGGTGAGAGGGTGGGATAGGGTTGGGAAGGGAGGGAAGGGTTGGGGGATGGGATGTAATAATTAAAATGTACTGAAAAACTTTTCAATAAAAAAAAAAAAAAGAGTTGGGGACTTTCACAAGGAGTGGACAGAGGCTGGAGTCAGTGCATCAAGAGCCACCACACACAGACGGATCCTGGACATGGGCTTCAAATGTCGTATTCCTCTTGTCAAGCTGCTCCTGAACAATAAACAACGTCAGAAGCGTCTTATCTGGGCTAAAGAAAAAAAGACCTGGTCTGTTGCTCAGTGGTCCAAAGTCCTCTTTTCTGATGAGAGCAACTTTTGCATCTCATTTGGAAACCAAGGACCCAGAGTCTGGAGGAAGAATGGAGAGGCACACACTGCAAGTTGCTTGAAGTCCAGTGTGAAGTTTCCACAGTCTGTGTTGATTTGGGGAGCCATGTCATCTGCTGGTATTGGTCCACTGTGCTTCATTAAGTCCAGGGTCAATGCAGTCATCTACCAGGAGATTTTGGAGCACTCCAGGCTTCCTTCCGCAGACGAGCTTTATGGGGATGCTGACTTCATTTTCCAGCAGGACTTGGCACCTGCCCACACTGCCAAAAGCACCAAAACCTGGTTCAATGACAGTGGTATTACTGTGCATGATTGGCCAGCAAACTCATCTGACCTGAACCTCATAGAGAATCTATGGGGCACTGCCAAGAGAAAGATGAGAGACATGAGACCAAATAATGCTGAAGAGCTGAAGGCCGCTATTGAAGCATCCTGGTCTTCCATAACACCTCAGCAGTGCCACAGGCTGATAGCTTCCATGCCACGCCGCATTGAGGCAGTAATTGCTGCAAAAGGGGCCCAAACCAAGTCCTGAGTACATATGCATGCTTATACTTTTCAGAGGTCCGATGTTGTTCTATGTACACTCCTTGTTTTATTGATTGCATGTAATATTCTAATTTTCTGAGATTGTGGATTTGGGGTTTTCATGAGCTGTACGCCATAATCATCACAATTATGACAAATCAGGGCTTGAGCTATCTTGCTTTGCATGTAATGAGTGTATCTCATATATTAGTTTCCCCTTTTAAGTTGCATTACTGAAATAAATGAACTTTTGCATGATATTCTAATTTTTTGAGTTTCACCTGTAAGTATTTTAAAACTCTTTTTTGAATCAGACTGGAAATTCAGAAGAAAGAAGAAAGAAAAAAGGTAGTATAATTTTTAATTTTTAATTCCAATTATTATTCTATTTTTGGAAAATATCACTTGTAAAAATTTCTATTAGGAATAAATGTTTACAAATGATATATTCCAAATATAGAATAATAATTGGAATGAAACTGAATTTAGATTATTGAATTCTATGCCTCAAACCATGAAGGAATCCAAATCCAGTGAAATCAAAACTACTATTTCTCTAAAAATTAGTTTCACTTCTAAACTAATTACAACTTCGTATAACTTTGTTCAATTTATTTAGAGTATGGCACACAATGCCAGAATATTACAATTACACTTTTACAATATTACAATATTAATTTCTGGCCAGCAATTCCAGTGTCATTAAGGCACTGCACCACCACATCCCCACAATTTTGTTCCATTATTATGCTTTTTAGGATCCTAAATAACAAATTAAGAATGTCTTATAAACATCTTCTTAAGAAATTTTAAGAATACTACCATATACCTCCCTCATAACATTTTTTTCTTGTGCTAAAATTTGACAATGTCTTCAGTTTCTTTTCATAGGAACTAGTTATATTACCGAGATCATCTTTGCTTCCCTTCTCTATTTTTTTCCAATTAAAATCTTTTTTAAAGTTAATGACAAGACAAAGTTCTTAAAGTGGGATCTGACTACTATAAAATAAATGTAATAATTAATTCCCTTGATTTAACTTTTTTACAGTTGTTGTAATGGAAATTTTAACATCACATTGCTAATTCAAATTAAGTTTATTATCAACTACAATTCTAAGACAGATACCTTGTTGTTACTCTGTGTTTAATTTTTATTTTCTAAATGAACCATTTTTATTCTCCCATTTGTAATTTTCAACTTATTTGAGTAATTTTAGTTTTATTTCTGACAGCTAGCATACGTATTGGTTATCTCATTCAGTTCTGAGACATCTACAATTCTTGCCACTTCCTCATTCAAGTAATTAGTAATAATATTGTAAAGGGTCAGAAATGTTATCCTAGTCGATATGTCATCACTAATGATTGTTTATGAAGTATGATTTTCAAGATAAATACTGTATCATGCCATCATGCCTCCTTTTAGCTAGTTTACTGATTAGAATGTCAAAAGATTCTTCAAAATGCTTTGCTACACCACAACAGAGAAGAGCATAAAATTTTCCATTTTGGTCCATTTATTGCTCAGTATTTATATAAATATATATAAATCAGAGTCACACTATGAGCAAGATGGGTAATTTCTAAATATGATAAATAAATAAAAAAGAACTTTAGAAAAAACACTGGGAACTTTAGCTCTTCATTACTCTCATTGAGAATAAGTTGACCATACACTATCAGGAGACAAAAGTCATCATACATTTGTTTAGCAATAAAACCTGTAACTCATAAAATCAAACAGTTTAAATTATTATAATATTTAGGTATAGTGCTGCAAGCATCTAGAAACTTCTTTATTCCTTAGTGATCTATCCCACTTTCCTGCCCTATACATGATTTTTTCAGAACTTTATTATATAAGCATTCTGTTGTTTTAAAACCATGTTATATCTCATTTTTAAAAAACTGCAACCTATCTTTATCTACTTTTCCCATTCAATTCTTCTTCTATAGAATCCTACATCTTGTTACCCTGCGACAATTAAAATTGACTTTCTTGAAACCAAGATTAGTATTTTATTGTTCTCTGCTTTAATTTCCCCTTAAAATAAAGAACTATACCATTACAGTCACTTTGCTCTTCCTTCCAGTTCATCAGTTAAGATTTCCCTATTGGTTAGTATCAGTTCAAGGATAGTTGATCCTCTGGGGCCTTTGACTTTCCAAAGAAGTAATTGACAAATCAAATCAAGAATTTCCTAGAGAGACCGTGCTTGGCAATGTTTGTCTCCCAAAAGATATCAAAGTAATTTCAGTCTGTGAAGTTTTTTACAATAGCATTTTTGTACACATATTTTGAGTTAAAATGGCTTTCCCTCTTTTCTCAGCAAAGTTACTTCAAATTGCTGGTCTCTTGGCTGCTTTATATTGTTATATTTCCACTGCCATGTCTCAAAAGGAAACCAGCCAGTTAAACATGAGTGGTGGAAATACGGATACAATTCAAAATGACTCCATAGGATGTACATTTTATAACATGTGCCATTCTAATTATCATTGTGGCAAGCTTGCATAAAAAATCAAGCTAAACAAAGAAAATCAAATCTCTTCAGTTTTGAATAGTCTTTCAAAGAAGAAGAATGAATCTTTATTGTCAAAGTACAACCATGTATACATTGAGATTGGCTGAGCCTCCCTTCGTGCCCCCCCCCCACAACTCACAGTGACAATAAACCCTCCATCTTGTTACACCATGTGAGCTAATTGCACAACACACTGGCCTTGTATGTCAGTCATACATAAAATTATAAAATTATTTCCCGTTGAAGAGCCTAACAGCCCATGGACAAAAGCTGTTCTTCAGCCTGTTGGTAAGGCTGGTTATACTCCTATATCATCCAGTGGTGTCAGGGGACAGCCCACAATGTCTAATGCTGTGCTCACCACACTCTGTAATACTTTCCTATCCCTGGCTGTCAGGCCAGCATACCAAATCAAAATACAGTGTGAGAGGACGCTCTCTATAGTAGACTGGTAAAAGAGGGTCATTAGCCGTTGTTCTACCCTGTTCTTCCGCAAGACCCTGAGGAAGAGTCTCTGTTGGGCCTTTCTGGCCACCTGGGTTGTATTAACTGTCCAGGTAAGATCTTCACAAAGATAGACTCCCAGAAATTTAAAGGAGGAAACTCTCTCCACACAGTCCCCCCCCAATGTAAACTGGGGCAGGTTCCTCTTTTTTCCTCTAGAAGTCTAGCACCATCTCTTTTGTCCTGCCGATGTTCAGGTGCAAGTTGTTCTTGGAATTCCATATGGATAGTTTTTGTACCTCCCCCCTGTATGCTGTTTTATCTCCACCTGTAATAATACCCAACTGCAAACTTAATTATCACAGTTGATGGGTCGGACAATACGCAATCATATGTGTACAATGAGTACAGGTAGGGGCTAAGCATGCAGCCCTGTGGTGAGCCAGTGCAAAGTTTCAGGGGGATGGATAAAACCAGGGTTTATTTTCTCATAGAACATTCAGAACGGTGTTCCACTGTCTTTTTTTTTTGCAAAAAAAATCTCCCTCTATTGGCTTTAGGAGTAGGCAATCTTGACTCTTTTTTATGACTCGTGGACATCAACTCCCAGAAATCCTGAGCCAGCAACACTGAGAAGAAAGAGAGAGGTTTCCAAGCTGAGCCATGCTGGCTCAGGAATTCTGGGAATTAAAGTCCTTGAGTCATAATAGAGCCAAGGTTGCCTACCCTGCACTAGAGGAGGACATTAAAATTATTTACAAGGTTACTTCTTTAGGAACTAAACTTTTAGAATCTAAAACAGCTAATTCAAAAACGTCAACAAGAAAGAACTTCACATTTTTCATTTGCTTCTGTCTTTTGGAAGGTAAAATTAGATAACAAAATAATCTATTTCCTATGTTAACATCTCTGCAATGAAATAAATAAAGGTAACAGGAAAGAAATGAGAAACATTTTTTCTCAATGTAATATGTCTAATTTAGGTGATACTAGAAAAAAAATAGGGACGCGGTGGCTCAGTGGGTTAGGACGCTGAGCTTGTTGATCAGAAGATCGGCAGTTTGGCGGGTTGAATACCGAGTGCCGTGTAGCAGAGTGAGCGCCTGTTACTTGTCCCAGCTTCTGCCAACCTAGCAGTTCAAAAGCATATAAAAATGCAAGTAGAAAAATAGGGACCACTACGGTGGGAAGGTAACAGTATTCCATGCGCCTTTGGCATCTAGTCATGCTGGCCACATGACCATGGAGATGTCCTCGGACAAACGCGGGCTCTTCGGCTTTGAAACGGAGTTGAGCACCGGCCTCTAGAGTTGGAAACGACTAGCATGCACGTGCGGGGGAACCTTTACCTTTAACTTAGAAAAAAAATAGTATCTTTTGTACACTCTTGACAACTATTTTAAATCTATAACCATCTATTACAACTAAACCACTTTAAATTAAACAATTCTTAAGAATGAAATATTCTTAATTTGGACTTTACTTTTACTGTTTGGACTGTTGTGTGTTTTGAAAAATAGATTATTTAAAATCTAGTTATGCACTTCAGTCTTTAAATAATTAATCTAGTATATACTGTACATAACAATATATGATGTTTTCCATGGTGAGCTTAACATCAGTAACATTTATTAAAAAGGCTAAAATAATTTCTGGTGGTATTATCTCTACATTAAAATTTTGTTTAGTCACAATCTTTCACTTTTCACATTCTGGACAAGCAGTGGTCATGTATCCTAGCAAAAGATGTTACATATGTGCATAAGTGTAGTCAGTAGCATATGCCTTTTTAAAAATATCAAATATGCAAAGAAACAAAAGTAAGTCCAAAATATCTGTATTACATCCAGAAATGCCAACTGTGCAACAAATATTTCTCATCCATAACTATGGCACCCTAAGGATACCTGCATACATGCAAATGCTTCTCTGGGATCAGTAATGCAGCAGGGATTGCTTTTTCCTTCCAGTAACAGATTGCTGGGAAATACCAAACATGGCCTTGAGAATTCCAATGTTTGTTACAAATTTTTCTGGATGTGGTTGGAAAGAGGCTGTTTGGCACCGGAGACCACTGCCATGAGGAACACAGCTCTGGGTCGGGGGTTGGAGCAACTCCGGATGGGGGCTCAGCACGGGCCATGGCGTAGCAACTGCAGGGAGGGGAATCTCCATGGCAGCTGTGGGGAGGGGAATCCCCACAGCATTGTTCTTCTTAGAATGCCTAAAAATATATTTGTGATGCTTTTGGTGGATTTTCTGAGTTTTCTTTTATGGTGAAGTGATGTTAAGATTGGCTGTTGAAATTAATTTTGTTGTTGTTATTGTTATTTATTCTACTGAGTTAGTTAACTCTCCTGATCTGGAATACTGTCATCTCAAAGCTAAATTAAATATAAAAGTCCCACAATATTGCCATGAATTGAGCTAAAAATATCTTTTCCTTTGGGAAAAGATGAAAGACATGAAACTGAGAGAGAAATGTCAAAATGCAAAAAAAAAAAAAATTCTTGCACAGAACTAAATTTAAAAAATCAATAAAAATAACTTCTTGGCAGAAGTCATCTTTTAAGTCCTATAAATAAGCAAAGATGGGGGCTTTGTGAGTCGGTCAACTTTTCTTTGCATTATGTGCATGTGTGAATAGAGATATAATTTATTCTGCTTGCAGATTCTCCACATATATGGATATCTGTTTGAGCCAGAAAAGATTTTGATGAATATAAATGTGGTTCATGGATGCTATATAATACAGTGGAATCCAAATTTAAATATTTTTTTAATTACAGTCACAGATCAACATTATAAAAACAACACTAAAAATAACAATAATAGAAAAAAGACAAGATAATATATTATGATTCATGGTGGAATTATCAGTGAGTAAACAGAGACTGACTAATTTTGTAGACTGTATAACAAAATTTAGAGAAACTACATTCAGAGAAACTACAACATACTGATTTGATAATAGCAGTTTCACATTTAAAAAATGATATTTGTGAGATATAGAAGGTACAATAAAGTAGGACATGAGCTATAGTTTCAATAGCTCCATGTCCATAGGGGCACAATCTCAGCTCATATGGAATTTTTTATAACATCTCTCCAAAACTGCTGTGGGAAGTGCATTGTAGCATACTAAAGTAAGTTCTCTTTGGAATCTGGGGACAGTTATATAATTTCCATGTTTATCTTGCCAATACTTAATCCATACAGTCACTGCACACTCACATTATTTCCAGTATACATGTCCCAAAACTGTTTCCCAAACAACTCCGAACAGCTTATCTCCCACCCCCTACACACACACGTTCAAGATGGGTTCTTTTGATCTGCAATCATTGCTTTTGCCTTCCCATTTAATTTCAAAGGAATCTTTGCATTGGACTGCTTAATATATTTCCATAAACTCATCATAAATCATTATGGAATGCCTATGTTTGGTCTGAAATAGGACATGCAGAGTGTGTGTCCTATTAATGTACTAACACTTGTTAGTACATATTAGGAAAGAACCTGAACAGTCTTCCCTGATCCTGATTGTTATTGTTATTGTTGAATGAACCTTTATTGTCAAAGTACAACCATGTATACATTAAGATTAGCTGAGCCTCCCTTCGTGTTTCCACCCCCCAACTCACAGTGACAACAAACCTCCATCTTATTACACCATGTGAACTAATTGCACCACACACTGGCCTTGCAAGTCAATTCTGCATTAAGTTTATAAAAATTATTTCCTGTTCAAAAGCCTAACAGCCCATGGATAAAAGCTGTTTTTCAGCCTGTTGGTGCAGCTGGCTATACTCCTATATCTCCTACCCGATGGTAGGAGAGTAAAGAGATACCGTCCAGGGTGTGAGTCATCCCTGAGAATTTTCCTCACTCTTCCAAGGCAATGAGCCCTGGTGATGTCATCCAGTGGTGTCAGGGGATAGCCCACAATGTCTTGTGCTGTATTCACCACCCTCTGTAATACTTTCCTATCCGCGGCTGTCAGACCAGCATACCAAACCACAATACCATACGAGAGGACGCTCTCTATAGTAGACCGGTAAAAGAGGGTCATTGTTGTTGTTATGAAATAATAACAGCTTTGTGTCCATCTGTAAACCTATATAGCTTTGATCCTGACTGATAACCTATAAATTTCAATTTCCTTGTCTTTGCCTTTGGCTGTCCTTTCCTTCTAATTGTTTTGGGAATAAGTCCCCATGCACTGCTGCCAAAGATTCTTAAAAGTGGTTGTCTTCCATATAACATATAATATGGAATTTGATTAATTGCTGAACTCCATAGTCTATTGCCCAAATAATTTGCAGTTAAAATTTCCTCGCCCCAATACAGCTTACACTATTCCTGCATCTGATAGTAATGCATCTTTCATATTTTGTAACACAGCATTCCTGAGTTCAGCAACTCCATTTTCTGCTGGAGTGTAGGGTTTTTTTTCAGTTCACCTCCAGCTCTGTGCTGCTTCTGGAACTGCCAATCAGCTGAAACCAATCAGCTGAAGCCCTGCTGGCTCCTGAGGCTTCTGCTGAGCCCGGACAGTCCTGCAGCTGCATCTGCCTCTCCCTCAGACTTCGGTTGTTTTGGCTTATTCCCCTCCCCTGCTACACTTCTCTAGGACAATTGTGTACCACAGGTGCTATGCATACCACTGGTTGAAAAGCCCTGTGCTAGAGGATTGGTTACAATTGTCCACAAATCTTTCCTCTGCAGAAACATCTCCATCTTTAGGTTCTATGAGAAGAACATCAGGAGATAAATTACAGAGAGCACATAGGGCACATGGAGGAAAAAAGGAAGGAAAAAAGGAAAGTCCCCCTTTATACTCAGCAACCAATCACAGCTTAGGTTGCCTCATGTAGTGGATGGCTCTTTTCAACAATTAGCTATAACTATGTGTTTTTACTCATTATCCAATCCTTCACTGCTCCAGCTAATAATTTTAAATATCTTATTATCAGTGCTTTTTTTGTAAAAGAAAAAGGTGCTGGAACTCACACATGTCATACAACCTTGCTACCCTACAAGGTTCCATCCAAAAAAGGTGCCGGAACTCCGTTCTGAGCGTTCTATGAGAAAAAAAAGCCCTGCTTATTATAATCTAAGTATTTATTCTTTAGTTTCTCTTTTTTTCACATTCTTCTATCAAATTTCCCCTTACACATTCTCCTCTTAATGGGCAGAGGAAAATACCAAGGTATATAATTATTGATTAAATGATCAACTGCACAAGGATATCAATAAGGGAAAAAAAATCAATGTATTGATTGGATAGTGGGAAATGCTTTGGGCATCTCGTATATCTCAGGTACATAAATGGAGATATGAAGGTTGATAACAGAATAAAACTGAATTTTTAAAAAGGATGGGTCATGCTGATTTTCCAGTAGTTGGATGTGCTAGCAACATGGCAACCTTTGAGCAGGGATACTTATAAAGGGACCAATCAGTGTTGTTATAACACTGTGGTGTATGAGAAAAAGGACAATAGAAGAAAGCCCAGACAGAGTTAGTGCTCAGAAACAGTTGGAAGACTAAGAATGTGGCATGGATTAACAATAGTTTCAGAATATAGGAATACATAAAACCTTTTGTGGATTTGGCTCACATCTGAAGGCTCCATTACCTTGAAAGGATTGAATGCATGGAATTTAAGATAGGAGTAAATAGAGCACATTCTATGCTATCCTTTTACCCTCTGAACTACAGAGGAAAGTGATTCACCCACATTCTAGCAGTATCTAAAGGCAGTGATTGTGGATTCATTTTAAGCATTTACTGTCAGCATGCATACCAATGTACCAAATCTCTGTTCATAAACATTATGAATGAATTGCCTAGTTAGTTGGGCATGACTAAAATAAAATAATGAATTGTAGGGTCAGAACACAATTATATTGGGGAAAATGTAGTCCTCTGAAAAACTATTGTCATTATGATATCTTAACACATCTGCTTTTAACTTATTCTTTGGGCATTAAAATGGATTTTTATCAGGCTGTTCTATTTGCTTTAGCAATAATATTTGTGTTATTCCATACTGAAAACTGAAAAATATCTCCAAGCATTGCTATAAACATAGCTGCTGTTGATAATAAATAGCCAACTTGTAATAGCATTTTCTGTGGACTATGACATACAGTTTGTGCATTATTATTTATAAAAGTGTTGGGTCATTATAATATACACATTTTTATAACCTATGAAAATTTGAAGCACAAAACATCACACTCTGATCCAAAATAGTTTACTGGAAATCAATCCTAGATTTCATGTAAAATCCTTCTGTAAAAATCATTCCACATTCTCCTAAGCTTTTACAGTTCTTAGAACCAGTTGATTTTAAGATTTGAGGATTTATCACTATTTCTGAAGTTTAGCATTGGATGCAGATAGGAAGACTTATTTTATATTAATCTTGCTTTATATCCATCTCTTTGTCTTTTATTATTTATTTACCCAAGCTGCACAAAACATAATGATTGTTTTGATACAAAGATCTAGAAAAAGAGTAATTTCTTTCAAACACATAGAAAATCAAACATGTAGATTTCTTTCAAACATTTTTACTTTTTTCGTAACTGTTCTTTCTAGCAAGCTACTTTGAAGAGCTATTTATGTTGTACATTGTACAATTGTATAATTGACTAAGTAAGACTCTTGACTAAGTAAGGAGCCACAAAGGCCATAAGATAGATAAAGAAAGAAAGAAAGAAAGAAAGAAAGAAAGAAAGAAAGAAAGAAAGAGAAAATGCTAACTTTGATCAAGTTTGTAAAATTACATACCAAACACATACACAACCACACAAAAAAGAAGATAGGAAATATACACCAAATACAATATAATTCCCCTGCCCATTCATATTTACAGTTCTTCCTCACAATTTACCTTTTCCCACTTAGATGGATAGTCATCTCATGAATGAAAATGCTCTATCAGCAAACACAACAAAATGGAACAAAATTGAATTGAAATTATGCTTGGATCATATAACTACTTTGTATATATTCCTTCTGTATAACAGACCTTCAGGAAACAGTCTTTCAGGCCTGATATATGTTGACAATCGCTATACTCTTGACTTCCAAGGAGTTTAGATAATGAACCTTTCCTTTTTTCAAATATTTTAAAATTGTCTTTTTTAAAATGGACCAGAAATTGAGTGGGTTGTTTTCATTTTACAATGATCAGGTCTGTATGAGTACCTTTGGCTGTGAATTATCAGTGTTGTACATATCAGCATACATACCAGAAAAACCAAAGAGATTATTGTGGATTTCAGAAAAGGCTGGGACAGCCACACTTCTCTGTGCATTAATGATTCACCTGTGGAGATGGTTACCAGCATCAAATTCCTGGGTGTGCAGCTAATGAATAGGCTGGCTTGCTCGCATAACAGTGAGAAACTGGTGAAGTGGGCACAGCAACACCTGCAATTTCTGCATTGCATGAGAAAAGCACATCTTCTTTCCCCTGTCCTGACTACTTTCTACAGGGGGACAATTGAGAGCATCCTGTCATATGGCATCACAGTCTGGTTTGGAAGCATCACTGCTTCAGACAGGAAAGCAGTGCAGAGAGTGGTGAGGATGACCAAAAACATTATTGGCAGTTCCCTCCCCTCCATCCAGGACATAGCATAGAAGCGTTGCTTGAGCAGGGTCTATAAGATTATCTGGGACACTACACATCCTCTTCATGACCTGTTTTCCTTGTTACCTTCTGGGAGGAGGCTTCATGGTTTCTGTAGCAGAACATCCAGATTCAGCCATAGTTTCATTCCATACAGCATTAACCTTGTGAACTCTCAAGCTTCCTCCTTCCATTATATATTCAAGATGGACAGTGTTTAATATTTATTTGTTATGTATATGTAGGGGTGTGGGTCTATACATATGCTGTATATAGTATGGTTAGGTGTGTGTCATGTATGTGTTTCACTTTGAGAGCGGGCAACTAAATTTAATTTTTGATGTGTGCCGTTGTGCCCACAGTAAAAAAATGACAATAAAGTTTATCTTATCTTATCTTACAACATAATGGCTTTTCTTGACTACTGAACATTAAGAATCAAGTAAATCCAGCTGTTTCTTGTTGTTTCATATTAGATATTCCATAAACAGAAATAAACTATAAGGTGGTATAAGTACATGTGCTCTCAAAGATAATAATAATAATAATAATAATAATAATAATAATAATAATAATAAT
>JAKJMR010000752.1:226059-238483 GCA_024449315.1 Daboia siamensis | reverse complement strand
ATAATTAAATAGAAAGGAATCAATAATATATTGCTTTAGGAAATAATACTTCTATCCCAAATATCAGAATATTCATTTGCAATTAATTTACACACACTTCCTAAAGAAATTCAGGCTAATTCAAAGTAAAAAAGGTTCTGATTATTTTCTGTCCTACACATTAACACCTTTGTAAAGTCATAGTTTTGAAAGAGAGTTGAAAAATTAGCACATGTCAAAAAATAAATAAGTTAAAATATTTGGATGGTTGTAAACTGCTTGTGGGAGAAGTAGTAGTATTGAGTGACAGTCTGCTGTCAAATTAGAGAGATCTTTAATCAGACTGCCAGTTTTTATGCAACTGCAGATTTTCTAGCAGCTTATAGATAGAAAGAAGATGACAGTCCTTTTACAGTAATGATTTCTTTTCTTCATTGCTTCAGGTTACTCATTCATAGAAATACATTTTCTTTATGTCTTTCCTAAAAGATAGAAATATTTCAGGGTTAAGGTTAGGTTTAAATTATGATTTAAAGTATCAGTATTAACAAACATAAGGCTAGTGAGTTTTTTTCCCAGAACTGAATACAATATTTAAAAAATTGCCACAAATTGTATTAAAAATATTTATAAAATGAAAAAATAAAAAGTGAAAGACAAAAGATACATCCAAATTTACAGCGTATATGTATCTTTTGCCTTTTACTTTTTATTTGTTCTTGATTCATGGAAATGAATTGCACATATTTATTTTGTTCAGGATAAGTAATTACAAGGATTTTGTTTTAAAAGGGGAGGGCAGAATTGGTGAAACTGATGTGAGCATTTCATTTAAAACCATATCCTTACAGAGTAATCTGTTGTATATGACAAGGTAGAAATTAGAAGTGTTTGGAAATAAAACAAAGACAGTTTTTCTTTAACAACATCTTTTCCCCCCTTTTTTCAAACAATAACCAGGAAAAGAAAGTATGTCCTTCCAGAAGTCCAAATGGATATCATGTGGCCATATGGAATTGTATGTAACACGATGTCCTCATGTGTTTTAAATAATAAAATAAGTAAAGTCAAAGACCCAGCAATTGTTGGGCTTAATTAATTTAAATCAAATTAAATTAAATTAATCTATTTTAATTTTATACTATTTTTATATTGTATTTTATGCTGCCCTGTAAACCGCCCTGAGTCCTTCGGGAATAGGGCGGTATAAAAATTTAATTAAATAAATAAATAAATAAACCTCAAAAGAAAAAAACAGGAGTCATCTACAACTTTAGTGTAAGAAAACTGCAACAACCACTACATAGAACAAACAGGCAGAAGACTGACAGAACGCATCCATAAACACCAAATGGCAGTCAAAAGCCATGATGAAAATTGTTTAATTTCACAACATATAGACAGATTTAACCATAGTTTTAATTGGGAAAATGTGACAATCCTAGACCAGGCCAAATCCAAACATGCCAGGGAATTTCTAGAAGCCTGGCACTCTGACAAATCAGCCATCAGTAGACTCATAGACATTAACAGCATCTATAGACTATGCAAAAGAGACAATCAATCAGCCCAAAAGAGAAAAAGACTCCAGCACCTCCCCTCCATAATCAGCACTCAGATCAGCATAGATTAACTCCAAGGTCAACTATCAAATAAGTGATAGGCCAATCAAAAAACTGCCACAGAGCAATTAGTAAACAGCCCAACCAAAGAATCCCTAAGACCTCACCCACCCACCCACCCAGACAGGCAGGACACTAGTATATAAATAAACAGCAAACAGCCCTCCTAACTACCCCTGATGATATTACCTAGTTAGGGTAATGAAACATCTGCAAGAAAACATCAAGGACCTCTCAGTGTGTATTCTGAATGGTCAGTGATTAATATTTATATGTTAGTTATATGTAAGGGTTAGGTCTATACATATGTTGTATATAGTATGTTTAAATGTGTGTTTGAGAGCAAGCAACTAAATTTCATTTTTAATGTGTGCCATTGTGCCCACACTAAAGAATGAAAATAAAAGTTATCTTTCTAAATAAAATAACTCACAAAAGCAGTCATGTTCGAATATAATTTATTTGTGTGTGTGTGTGTGTGTGTGTGTGTGTGTGTGTGTGTTTATAGTTTAGATTTATAAAAGTCACCTCATTCTGTAACCCATTATGGACAAACTTCATACACCTGGACCCTTTTTAAATGTCAGTGAATTATTTCTTAATGCTTATATAAAAACAATCCTGTCAACTAAAGCTGCTTTGTATACTCAATTAAGAAGAGAGTAATCTCCATTTACAATTCACTAAGTATTATGTTTGAGAGTTGCATGGGTACTGTATCAAGACAAATATCATTCTTTAACATTCTATGTTGGTAGAATATTTGTTTGTTCCTAAGTCTTCTTCTATGAAATAAAATGTTCTATTCCATTTCTGCATCTTACTATCATTATGTAACTCATCCTGAAGTTCAACAGATTTATTAATATAAAGAAATTATTATATTATGTATGATAATTCCAGAAGAGAAGAGTAAACAAGATACCATAGGCTTTGCCTACCATAGCATGGCATTAAATTTTCAGTGCATTCTGACAGTTGTTGTTTTATTTATATAAAATAGTTCTGTGGTTTGAATTATTTAAAGCAATAGAAACAAATACAAAGGTATTTCCTTTTGACACTTGGAAACAGAAACATTCTTTAGATTTAAAAGTTACATACTGCATGACTTCTATTGTAATACTCCTGTTCCTTAATGGAACCCATGAGGGAAAAGTGACTACTTTCCAGATTCACTGTAATTACTTACTTCAGCCTTCCATTCTTCCGAGGTAGGTAAAATGAGGACCCAGATTGTTGGGGGCAATAAGCTGACTTTGTAATAATGCCGCTTGGGGTGTGTGTGAAAGCCCTAACAAGCAGGCATATACATAGAATGAAGGCTACTGCTAAGCTTGTAAGCCGCCCTGAGTCTTCGGAGAAGGGCGGGATATAAATGGAATTAAAATAAAATAAAATAAATAAATAATATATTTTTGTTGTAGAAAGTTTATGTGTGTGTTAGATCATCTGAGCTAAAATCCTGATGCAAGAGGGATTTTTTGTATCCATTTTCCAGACAAATTTTATTGGTGATAGAATTAAACATGAAAATATATCTTGATGTGAAATTATCATCTAGAAGCATCCATCTTTCTCTGTGTTGTAAAGGTCTGGTTTTCAAGTAATTCCAGTGGCAAACCTACAGAGGAAAATTGCAGGAATTCCAGGAATGCTGTGAATATTTTTAATTGTAATTATATTCCTAATATTCCGAATAATAAAGGAGGGAAATCAATGTTATTTCAGAAAGAGATAAAGAAGTGTATTTTCACTGGCATACTGCAAATCATTTAGAACATAACTACCACTGAATTAAATATTCTGACCAGAGCTCCAAAGAATGTTTTGTAATCATGAACAACATTATTTGTCTTTGGCAACTGTACAATAAATTTCACACAATGTGACTACCATTGCCTCTTTTTTTTTGCCAAAGGTAGTTTACATGTAACCCTGGATTTAAAAAAAAAAAATACTGCAAGCAATCATTTAAGGCTTCTATAAAATCAATCTGACTCATTGCATGTGGATATAGAGAAAGAGAGAAGGAGAAAGAAGATGGTCAGAAAGAGAAAATGAGATGTAAAGCAGATAAAAAAGTGTGTGCTATTTTCTTCCATGCTGTTTACTAGTAACAACATGGTTATTATTAATAACAATCTTACAGATCAGCCCCAAGCAAATCCAACCTTCAACAGAAAATAGGATGCTATTCTATCCTAATATGTCTTAATCTGTAATTTACCCTTAACAAACTGTTTTTAGAATTTCTTCTTTTATATGTCTCGGTCTTTACTTCTGTTCAACTAGGTCAATATTTTTATTCATACAGTAACTCAGCTTGTGGATTTCTGCAGGTCTGCTATCAGCAGGCTAAGTCACATTAGCTATGATTAGATTATTTACTTTCATATATCACAGTGACTTAGATTCAGTTACACAATGCATTCAGCTAAATAAATCAGCTAGATAATATATGCTATTAAAAAGTGATTGGTTTAAAAAGCAATGTAATTTAACACTTACACCCTTCAGTTTTTTAACAAAATACTGTACAATATTTTCAAAGCAGCAAAGTTATTATAATTTAAATTAACTCTCCATTATCCAATATCTTATTTAAAATGTAATCTGTGAGTGTTCCAAGAATGCAACATGTTCATAGCCTTTTTATTAAGGGCAGTCAAATTTCAAATAATTTAAAATGGAAATAACCCAAAATGAAGAGGAAAAAAATAAAACAGCTATTAAAATTATATTCAGCTTGTCTTCTAATTTCAAGAAATATTTTCCATGAGAAAATGCTTTCTGTCTCTAGAATGCATAAAAGACTTCCAAATACACACTTATATTTAAAGGACTAATAAGAGCTAATTTTTATTTGAGTAAAAGTAGTTAATAAAAAGCTTTAATTCCATTATTCACTCATGTATATTCATATTGGCAGATGAACATTTTCATTTTTTTTAATCCTGTGAAGTTTCATTCAGAACTTGAGTTCAATATTCATGTTATGAGAAGACTGAATTAGCTGGGGCTTATAAATGGTTGCATTTTTATGGGTCTAATTAGCAGAAATTAAAGTTTGAAGATAGATAGATGGGGAAGAAATGGAAGTAGTGACAGATTTTATTTTCCTGGGCTCCAAGATCACTGCAGATGGGGACTGTAGCCAAGAAATTAAAAGACACTTGCTCCTCGGGAGGAAAGCCATGGCAAATCTAGACAGCACACTAAAAAGCAGAGACATCACCCTGTCAACAAAAGTGCGTATAGTCAAGGCTATGGTCTTCCCAGTTGCAATGTATGGCTGTGAAAGTTGGACCATAAGAAAGGCTGAGCGCCAAAGAATTGAAGCCTTTGAACTATGGTGCTGGAGAAGACTCCTGCGAGTCCCTTGGACTGCAAGGCGATCAAACCGGTCAGTCCTAGAGGAGATCAATCCTGACTGCTCTTTAGAAGGCCAGATCCTGAAGCTAAAACTCAAATACTTTGGCCACCTAATGAGAAAGAAGGACTCACTGGAGAAGAGCCTAATGCTGGGAAAGATCGAGGGCAATAGAAGAAGGGGACGACAGAGAATGAGGTGGCTGGATGGAGTCACTGAAGCAGTAGGCGTGAGCTTAGATGGACTTCAGAAGATGGTAGAGGACAGGAGGGCCTGGAGGGATGTTGTCCGTGGGGTCGCGATGGGTCGGGCGCGACTTCGCAGCTAACAACAACAAAGTTTGAAGACCAATATCCTACATCCTTTAAGTAGTTGTTTTATTGTAACAATCAAAATGCATTGTCAAATACTTTTTGCTCATTCATTCTGTAACAGAGAATATTGTTGCCTTCAAAAAGTTTGATTCTGTTGTCAGTCTACATGGTTTTAGACAGTGAAGCTAAACTGAGATTATTCTGCAAAGTCCCATGCCAAAAACTTGTAGACACATAGAGCCAAAAGTCAGGTATTTTTTAAATGAAATCCTTTCTTATTTCTTTTATGCTCAAACTAGATCACTCTTACTTGACCCCTGAATCCAACATGAATGCTTGTTTTTTTGGCATCTCATCTTTGTTCTGTTGCATACATATTTTCTATAACAAAAGTGCATGCCTGAAACAGAAAAACATTTCTTCAGTTATTCTGAACAAAAAATAGCAATTTATGCAGCAACACATTTGATTTCAATATGATCTCATAAATAGTAAACTTGTTTGGTATACCAATATATATTACATTTATAATCTTGTAAAAAATGCCTATTTAAATTTCTGTAAACAATGACCACTGAATATTACACTTATTAGCAAAGAGCCAATATAATTTTGCTAAATTCTATTTCAGTCTTTGAATATATTGTCAGACTTTCAGTATTATTTTATTCTTTTTGTATTCATTCATTCATTCATTCATTCATTCATTCATTCATTCATTCATTCATTCATTCATTCATAGAAATATAACAATAGTATACTGAAAATCTATATATTATCCTTACTGTCATTGCCTTCATTTGCAATTTGCTGAACTTTCTCCCTTCTTTTTGGCATTATTTTCTCAATGACTTTTCAGCAAAATTAATAGAATTGAATTACCTGCATCTAAAAGCTTAGATTAGTATCATATTTGGAATGATAGGGACCCTAAAATGTTCCATGCAATTATATCTATATTTATATTTCTTTCTTGAAATATTTGTATTTCCATGGAAATTATATGCGATGATTTTATATAAATGCAGCCGTACTTGATTTAATAAAAGGTTGGTGTATCAGAGACATATGAGATAATTTTCTGTAATCTGGAGAGTAAAGTCTTGAGTGATTTGGAACTGGAACCAAAAACTTTTGGACACCCCCCCCTCCCGCAATACGGTTGCTGAATGGGAGGAATTTTTCCGTTTCTTGCTGATGCAATGCTGATTTTTCTGCAAGGTCTGCTCCTTGGATTTGAATGGGAGCTCCCAGGAGTGACCCAAGACAACTTTTGGATGACCATCGATCCATTTGGGAAGGGAATCTTGAAGATTCCAGTTCCCTCTAGATGTATTCAGAAAATCACTGGGTGCATCCATCTTCCTGCTAGCAGTGTTATTTTTTTAAGGCTTTGTTTCTCTCATCATTTCTTTCTACCCACATGATCCAGTCAGGCAAGATGAGCCTGCTTTTAGTTTCTGTCAGGCAAAGAAGGCTATGGTACCTTATGGATCATACTCTCTCTGAAGATGGGGATGGCCTTTCATAATGATCTGCTTCTGTGCATGGGCCTCAGATCCCTGTGCAGGGACCTGCTTTTTGGTTGTATTAGTGATATGAATTGTTTCTAAGCTCCTGTATTTTTAGTTTTAATAATATTTTTCTTTTTATTTTATTTTAATTCTGATTACTGCCCAGAGTAGCTTGTTGTGATGAGTGATCATATATACTGCATCCAGTTTTGGTCACCACGATGTAAAAAGATGTTGAGACTCTAAAAGAGTACAGAGAAGAGCAACCAAGATGACTAGGGGACTGGAGGCTAAAACATATAAAGAACAGTTGCTGGAATTGGGTATGTGTATTTTAATGAAGAGAAGGGTGAGGGGTGACATGATAGCAGTGTCCCAATATTTCAGAGGCTGCCACAAAGAAGGGGGAGTCAAGCTATTCTCCAAAGCATCTGAAAGCAGGACAAGAAGTAACAGATGGAAACTAGCCAAGGAGAGAAACAACCTAGAACTAAGCAGAAACTTCCTGACAGTTAGAATAATTAATCAGTGGAACAACCTGCCTCCAGAAGCTGTGAATGCTCCAACACTGGAAGTTTTTAAGAAGAGACTGGACAGCCATTTGAATGAAATGGTATAGGGTTTCCTGCCTGAGCAGGGGGTTGGACTAGATGACCTCCAAGGTCCCTTCCAATTTTATTATTATTATTAAATTGGACAGAGAAATAAATTACTGTATCGATAGACTCTCGTCTAAGTAAACTCTGAGTATTACATAGAAATTTGATTAAAAAGAACAAAAAATTGATTCAAAATATCCAAGACATTATTAGTAAAGTATAAGATATTGTGCAGTTATAGACTGAATAAATTGCTTTGGGAAGATTCCAGAAAAAGATGACTTACATATAGATACAGACAAAGTCAGAAAAGATTGAAAATATTGTATCTGAGAGAAAATAGAATACAAAAAGATACAGCTTAACAGAAGGATTATATACATACAGTAGAAGATGCTCAAAAATGTTAAATCTTTCCTACAAAAAACCCCCCTGTTTTTTCTTTTGTTTTAAATATTTCAGTCAAGAGCTAAGAATAGCATTATAGGGAAATGACAACTGAAGCTAAGAAAAAAAACCTAAAAGGTAGCATTACTTTTTTTCTCCCAAATCCATATCACCAAATATAACACACTAAGATAAAAATGTAACACTTTCGTCTCAAAAACAGGGTACTAGGGTATATTTCATGTTAAGTATTCTTAAACATTAATAATGATGAGTTTCTCATACTTCAACAACAGTTAGTTTATCTCTAAAATGATAACCTATATATTTTTAAATATTTTATTTATTTATTTATTTTATTACATTTATATACCGCCCTTTCCCGAAGGACTCAGGGCGGTTTACAGGGTAATTAAAAACACAAATATAAAAGTTAAAAACAAATTAAAATAAATTATAATAATCCCTGTATTAATTAAAAAAAACCCAATTGGACTAAATTAAAATTAAAAATTCTCAGCCTGGGGCAGAGAGCTCGAAGAGCCAGGTCTTCAGGTCCCGACGAAATGAACGGAGGTCGGGGGCAGTCCTCAACTCCACCGGCAGCTGGTTCCAAAGGGCAGGCGCACCCACAGAGAAGGCCCTATCCCTGGGTGTCATCCGCCGGCAATCTCTCACCGGCGGCACCCTGAGAAGACCCTCCCTGTGGGACCGCACTGGACGAAGGGAGCTTGATGCCGGCAGCAGGTGTTCCCTCAGATATCCCGGACCCAAGCCATTTAGGGCTTTATAGGTCATCACCAGCACCTTGAATCTCACCCGGAGGGCAACCGGAAGCCAATGCAGCTCGCGGAGTAGAGGTGTTACATGGGAGTATCGGGAAACCCCCATCACAACTCGCGCGGCCGCATTCTGCACCAGCTGAAGCCTCCGAGTGGTCCTCAAGGGCAGCCCCATGTAGAGAGCGTTGCAGTAATCTAAACGGGAGGTCACGAGCGCATGAGTGACTGTGCGTAGGGCATCTCGGTCCAGATAGGGTCGCAACTGGCGCACCAGGCGAACCTGGGCAAAAGCCCCCCTGGTCACGGCTCCTATATGATCTTCAAAATTGAGTCGTGAATCCAGGAGGACGCCCAAGTTGCGAGCCCTATCAACGGGGGGTAACACCTCACCCCCCATCGTTAGAGATGGAATAATTTGGTTAACCCGAGATGCCGATATGCACAGCCACTCAGTCTTGGCGGGATTGAGACGAAGCCTGTTTCTCCCCATCCAGACCTGGACCGCCTCCAGACAACGGGACATCACGGAGAGGGCATCGCTGGGTTGGTTCGGGGTGGAAAGAAAAAGTTGGGTATCATCAGCGTACTGATGATACCCCACCCCGAAACCACGAATGATCTCGCCCAGCGGCTTCATATAGATGTTGAACAGGAGAGGCGAGAGAACCGACCCCTGAGGGACTCCACAAATGAGAGGCCTCGGGGCGGATCTCTGCCCTCCCGTCAACACCGACTGCGAACGGCCCAGGAGATAGGAGGAGAACCACCGTAAAACGGTGCGTCCCACTCACAACCCCCTGAGACGCCGCAGTAGGATACCATGGTCGATGGTATCAAAAGCCGCTGAGAGATCTAATAGGACTAGGACAGAGGAACAACCCCTGTCCCGAGCCCTCCAGAGATCATTCACCAGCGCGACCAATGCCGTCTCCGTGCTGTATCCGGGCCTGAAGCCCGATTGGTACGGGTCCAGATAATCAGTTTCCTCCAGGAACAGAGGGAGTTGATGCGCCACCACACTCTCAACAACCTTCGCCAGAAAGCGAAGGTTGGAGACTGGACGATAGTTATTTAAGACAGCCGGGTCCAGGGCAGGCTTTTTGAGGAGGGGTCTCACCACCGCCTCCTTCAAAGCGGCAGGGAAGACACCCTCCTCCAAAGAAGCAGCTATTACTGCCTGGAACCAGCCTCGTGTCTCCTCCCGGGCCGCATAAACTAGCCAGGAGGGGCACGGATCCAATAAACAAGTGGTGGTGCTCAGCCTCCCCATGATCCTGTCCACATCATCAGGGGAAACAGGATCGAACTCAGTCCAGATAACATGCTCAAGACCGTCCGATTCCTCCACGTCAGATTCTGCCCAGTCAGAGTCCAGACCGGTCCGGATCTGAGCGATTTTGTCCGCAAGATGATGACTAAACTCCTCGGCTCGTCCCTGTAAGGGATCCTCCCTCACCTCCTGGTTAAGAAGGGAGCGAGTCACCCTAAACAGGGCGGCCGGGCGATTATCTGCGGACGCGATGAGGGCAGCGAAGTAATTAGACCTCGCCGTCCTTATCGCTGGTTTCTTAACATGGTTTCTTCATTGGCTGCCAAGTTTTCATCTATTAAGAGTGATGTCAAGTATAAAAAGTGAAAATTTAATATGGCAGCAATGTTTTTGTAGAAGCATTAGAAAGATTTGTATAAGCCATTAATCATATCCCTAATGCTACAGTTTAGTCTCAGGAAGTTTAAGTTGGCAGCTTCTACTAATTTCACTTATAGATGAAGGGGATTACCCATGAGAGGGAGGAAGAGGAATTTAACAGCATAAAAATAACTGGAATGATCAGGGAATTAAAGGGCTACTCTATTTTAATGTGAACTGCACACATGTAAAAAGTAACAGGACTTTGATCATCCTGGTTTTACCTGCCACTTCTATGCTGTTGATCTGTGTTGATCTGAGCTTTTTGCTTACGCATGCTTTGTCCAGTGAGATGGGTTGTGGCCTAGTGATGAAGTGATGAAGTGATGAAGGCAGTCAGAAAGTTGAGAGTTTGATCATAGATAGTGGCAGATATTTCTGTCTTAGGGTACAAATACTTTCCCTGAAAGCAAGACCCGGTCTTATATTATTTTTATTCAATCCTAGATAGTGGTAGATATTTCTGCCCTAGGGCACGAATACTTTCCCTGAAAGTAAGACCCGGTCTTATATTATTTTTGCCTCCAAAAGAGGCATTAGGTGTTATTTTTGTGGAGTATCTTATATTTTTTGTGACACCTTATTATACTATTTTGACACCCAGAATGCAGAATAAAACTGAAGAAAAAGTGGTATGCTAAGAGCAAAATCGATGAAGCACCTATATTCTATAGATGATTTCAAATACATTAATTAACCAATCTACAGTATAAACATCATTTGTGGCAGTATTCATATAAATATACAATATACATGGGCATATATTGAAACAATTTATGCAGTATCATTAAGCTGTAAATAACCAATGATTCAAGGAAAACGCATTTGTAGTACCTTCCAAATAAGAGGGTTTTTAAAGTTGTATTGATTTATTTAAAGTGTTAAATGACATAATGGCCATATACTAAAGTACTGAATAATTTAGAGAGATCAATGTTTTCTGAATTCTGAAGGTGTACAAACTATCTTGGGTGATACAGGGAATCAATGTAATAAAATAAAAATGAACTGGTTTATAATGATGAATGTTTGGGCTGATCATAACCAGAGGGGAATGAGGAGAGAATCACTATTACTTTATCTAATCACCAGTTATATTTTCTGCACTATTCCCATACAAAGTGTACTATTGCATCTTTAGTTGATTTCAGCAATTAATCACTTTGCTTGACACATGAAAAGAGCAACTTCTGCAGAACAATTTCTTTATTTCTCAAACTTATTCTCATTTTACAATATTGTTTCATTGTCATCAAAATGTCCTGTATATTCTGTTGGCCTTTATATTGAATGTAAAATATTTAAGATCATTTAAAAATATTAAAATCAGCTTAGAACAATTATAGACAGAACACTACAAAACTCCCTTTGAAGCAGTCCAAACTTGGTGATCTCTGAGAAGTGCAAGGTCATGCGCTCGTGACCTCTCAGATAGACTACTGCAACGCTGCCCTTGAATACCACTCAGAGGCTCCAGCTGGTGCAGAATGCGGCCGCATGAGTTGTGATGGGGGGTCTCCCGATACTCCCATGTAATACCTCTGCTCCGCGAGCTGCATTGGCTTCCAGTTGTCTTCTGGGTGAGAGTCAAGGTGCTGGTGATGACCAATAAAGCCCTAAATGGCATGGGCCTGGATTATTTATGGGAGTACCTTTTGCCGGCGTTAACTTCCCATCGTCCTGTGCGCTCCCATAGAGAGGGCCTCCTCAGGTTGCTGTCGGTCAGGGAATGTCGACTGGCAGCCCCCAGGGGGAGAGCATTCTCTGTGGGCGCACCTGCCCTCTGGAACCAGTTTCCTGTTGAGCTCCGGATGGCTACCGACCTTTGCTCTTTTCGCCGCGACCTGAAGACTTGGTTATTTGAACTTGCTAGCCTGGACTGAGGGATTGGGGTTTTAGATTTTAAATTTTAAATTTTAAATTTTAGAATGTGTTTTATTGTTTAGGGCTACTTGGTTTAATTTATTTTATTTTTTGTATATTATGTGTTGTATATAGTGTTTTAATTGCCCTGTACACCACCCCGAGTCCTTTGGGAGAGGGGCGGTATATAAATCCAAATAATAAATAAATAAATAAATAAATAAATAAATAAATAAATAAATAAATAAATAAAGAAAGAAAGAAAGAAAGAAAGAAAGAAAGAAAGAAAGAAAGAAAGAAA
>JAKJMR010000752.1:210765-225037 GCA_024449315.1 Daboia siamensis | reverse complement strand
AAGGAAGGAAGGAAGGAAGGAAGGAAGGAAGGAAGGAAGGAAGGAAGGCAGGCATGCTTTTAAGAAGTCATGATGTTTGATTAGTCAGCTAAACATATATTTCATTATTCCAAATATTAAAATAGCTTTCTTTTAAATAACTAAAATCATTTTTAATATTTTTTTAATATTTAATAGGTAAATAATTTCAGGGATGCTATTCAGCTAGGAACTAAACATTTTTATTTAACAGGATATATGTCAATGAAACACTTGCACTCCCAAGAGTAACTATATGTCATATAAACTGTAATTATCCAACTTCCCTGTAGAGAGATGTAAGAGGTCATGATTAGTGATAGATTAAAAGCAATTCATTCAGTGAATTAATTTATTTTATTAACAGTATTAACAGAACTCAGCTTACTTTGAAGAAATCATCTATACTACAAATAATGAGTTCCTGCACATCATTTAAATTAAATATTTTCACATGTTTTTAAATGAAGGTGATAATTTCTTTAGGGACAATATGTCTAAAATATTAAGAGTTGTGTCTGAAAAAGTTTTCAATTTTTTGAATAAAAATAGGAAAGAAAATAGAAAAAAAAATCAAACAAAATTACACCAAGAAGCTTACATCAGGAAGATACATAATAAGAATTGATTTACATAAGTTAAATTTTCATTAGCTATTCAATAAGAATTTTGCTTAACATAGTAGGAAAAAAATATAAAGTGTGAGAATGTAAATTTAGTTTTGATAATGAGATACAGGAGTATTCTACACTGAATATAGATGATAAAGTATACTGTGGGAAAGTCTGGGTGAAAGCCCGAATTATGTCTGTAAACCAGTTATTATATAATTACTATTATAAGGATTTGTGCCAACTTTGAATTAAATTTGGTCTTTCCTGTTCACAACAGTGGCATAATTTTCAACAATGAATCAATATAACCAGATACTTTGGCTACTTCAAAGTTATCAATGATGTTCTTGGTTTGATGGAATTCATGACAGAAGTAAAATTGTGAAAGGAGATAGAATGCTGTAGAACCAGGCCAGAAATGTATTAACAAGGGAGATCAGAGTAGCAAAAAGAAGTTGCTCTGAAAAGCTGAAGAATCAATTCTCAACAAGTGAACCAGCAAATGTGTGGAAGACTCTTAAAAATATCACTGGTTACAGCAAACCTCTTTTCCATGCTGAAGGGAATCAACAACTGGTAGAAGACCTGAATGTGTTTTACTGCAGGTCTGAGAGGAAACCACTGTCAACTATCACCACCATCTCCATTTTAGATACACCAACAACAGCCAAGACTCCTACAACTGATCCCATCCTTTTGGCCCTCCCACCTCTGGTGATCACAGAAAAAGATGTGCAAGATCCGTTTTACAGATAAAGGTCTGTAAAAGTGCCGGGCCCAGACAAGATAACTCCTACTTCCTTGAAAGCTTGTGCTTACCATTTGATCCCCATCCTTATCCACATCTTTAATAAATCACTAGAGATATGCTATATTCCTTCTTGCTTCAAACATTCTACTATCATCCCAGAGCCAAAGAACCCATCCATCAAGGAACTGAACGACTACAGATCAATTCTAATTTTTAATTTATTTTAATTTTAATTTTAATTTATTCTACAGGGGCCATTAATTTAATTTTTATTTTAACTTCTGTATTATTGTATGTTATTGTTAGCCACCCTGAGTCCTTCGGGAGATAGGGCGGCATATAAATCCCAATAATAAATAAATAAATTGCTCTGACATTCATAGTTATGAAAACCTTTGAAAGGATAGTGCTGGCCCACCTGAAAAGGCTGTTTGCAATTTGCCTATTGAGCAAATATATTGGCAGATAATGCTGTTAATATTGTTCTGCACTACATCCTACAACATCTTGAATCTCCAAGGACCTATGCAAGGATCCTTTTTGTAGTCTTCAGGTCAGCATTTAATACCATCATTCTAGATATTCTTCTAATTAAACTGATTCAGATAGCCATGCCTGACCACACCTGTAGGTGGATCATAAGCTTTTTAACAGACAGGAAGCAGTAGGTGAAACTAGACCAAATCATATCAGATACCTGTACACAGGGTCCTCCTAGGGCTGTGTGCTCTTCTCTATATATACCAATGCTGCATCTCAAAGGATCCCTATGTTGAAATACTGAAGTTTGCAGATAATACAACAGTGATTGGTCTCATCTGAGACAATGATGAATCTGCATACAGATGGGAAGTTGAACTAGCCTTGTGGTGTGGCCAGAACAATCTTGAACTGAACACACTCAAAACTGTGGAAATGATAGTAGATTTTAGTAGATTTCTACCACCTCTTGCAATACTCGACAACACAATATCAACAGTAAGACCTTCAAGTTTCTATAATATCTCAAGATTTAAAATGGACACCTGTCAAAAATGTTATAAAAAACACAACAAAAAATGTCATTCCTGCACCAACTCAGAAAGCTCAGACTGCCCAAGGAGTTGCTGATACAATTCTACAAAGGAATTATTGAGTATGTCATTTGCACCTCTACAACTGTCTGGTTTGGCATGCAACCAAACAAGTCACAGACTTCAACAGATAGTTAGAACTGCAGAAAAAACAATTGCCACCAGCCTGCTTTCCACTGAGGAAGGCAGGTATACTGCCAGAAAGAGGGCTGTGAAAATATCTACAGACCCTTCACATCGTGGATATAAACTGTTTCAACTTCTTCTCTCAAGATATGCTATAGAGCAGAGGTGCCAAACTGCCAGCCCACAGGCCGATTTCATCATACTGAAGTCATGCCCATGCCATTGCTAGCAATGATGAAAAAACTCCGATACGTTGCACAATGTCACGTGATGTCGTGAGTTTGACATGTCTGCTATAGAGCATTGTATGCCAAAACAACTAGACACTTTCCCCCCATGGCATCACTCTGCTAAACCAGGGCTTTTTAACCGGGGTTACGTGTACCACTGCTGGTATGCAGCATCACTTTCCTCCACCCCCACGTTGTGCCCATGCACCAGTCTTGCTGCGTTGACCTGCCTGGAGCACTCCGTAGACTGGAGACCATCAGCAGAGGTCGGGGCCAGCCGTACACACCAATCAGCTGACAACTCCATATGGCTGGCCAACTCCGCCGATGAGCTCCAGTCCACAGAGAGCTCCTGGTGGATCTATGGCTTCCTGGCAGAAGGTCTGGTCAGTGAGGAGGCTGGGAGGGAGATGGCGGCCCAACGCTGGGGCTGCCAGGGCTCAAGTGCAAGGATCAGTGCCACTTTGCAGCTGATCAGCACTTCTTTGAGGCAGTCAGGCTCAGCGGAAACACCAGAATCATCGCCAGGCTCCAGCTGGAGCTTCTGAGCCCTGAATAAGCACCAATCACCTGGAAAGCAGCACTGATCCCGGCAAGTCTGCTGAGCCCCAAAGAAGCACTTATCACCTGGAAAGAAGCATTGATCCCTGTTCACACACACACACATAAACACGTGCGAGCAGTTACAGCTGAAGGTGTTTCAGCCTTCAACTACAGCTCCCAGTCCTCTCCCATCACCCTTTGCAGGCCTGCCATAGAGCTAGATGTGAAGCACCAGGGAAGGAGCCTTGGAGGCGGGCAGATGGACGGGTAGAAAATTCCCTCCAAAGATTTCCCTCCAGGCTCTGCCCCCACCCAATGCCAAGATCTGAGGGTGGATTTCTGGCCTCCCTCTGTGCATCTCCAATAAGGAGCAGGGCCCTTCATGTCTTCTGAGGCAGCCAAAGCCCGTGTGGGAAAGAACGATCTTTATGGAAGCAAAATAAGCCCAGTTTTGGGACTTTAAGGGCAACTGCAATGAAGCGTGACTGTGTCTGATACCTCCCTATCTTGGACTTAAGAAAGCAGTTTTCCTAAACTGAGAGTGCCTGGTATTAAGAGGAAATAATGGGGAAAAGAGACGAGGTGAGGTGGGGTGGGGGAGTTGGAGTCATTGAAAGCACAATTGCTCAGAGAATGGAGGAGAAAAAAAGAGAAGAAGTGACCCAAAAATCTTAGGGAAGAACTGGAAAAACAAGAAGGTGACAAAAGAGGAAGCCCAGAATTGTGAACTGCTGAGAATGAACTGAGGTTGGTGGAGGAATAAAAAGAACTTCTTCAAATATGATCAAGTTAAATGAAAAAAAAACAAGGAGGGAAGAAAAGAAGAAAGGTAGGGACAGTGGGAGAGAGGGAGGGAAGGAAGGGACAAAGGGAGGGAAAGAAGAAAGGAAGGAAAGAAGAAAGGTAGGGATATTTGCCCTTCAGAGTATAAACAGTAACATGCCTATTGAAAAGTTTGGTTTCCCTCTGCCCATTCACAATAGTAAGTTAGGGAGGTTTGATTGTCCTTGAACCATTGATAGGTGAGGAGCTCTTGTTTTATTTTCTTTGCCCCAGGGTCATCAGGATTAGGGGCTCTGCAAGGTGTGAGTTGAGCAGCAGTTTGTGGATTGGAGATAATTGCCTCGTTAACCTCTTCACGCTGGCTTTTGTACTTGGGCAGTCTGGATAGACCATCAGCTAGGGAGTTTTCCCTCCTGGTATGTACTTTAGAGTGAAGTTAAAACAGTTAAAGTACTGTGCCCATCACACTTGTTTCAGGGACAATTTGTGGGGAGTTTTCAGTGCTTCTAGATTTTTATGATCAGTCCATACTTCAAAAGGCACCTTGCTCCCTTCTAGATAGTGTCTTCAGTTTAATAAAGCCCAGCAGATTGAAAATGCCTCCTTTTCCCACACCACCCACTTCCTCTTGTCCTCATTATTTTTTTTGAGGTGTAGGCACAGGGTTGTAGGGTCCCACTTTGGTTCTTTTTCAGTAGTACAGCTCCAATGGCCATATTATTAGCGTCAGCTTGAATTACAAAGAGCTTCCCTGGGCAGGGGTGCTTTAGGACCAGTTCAACAGCAAATAGTCTTAAATTCTCAAAAGCGGTTTGACAGCTCATAGTCCATGCTAGTTGTTGGCCCGGTTGCGGCTTCCCTCCCCCTTTTGCCAGTTTTTAGTAATTCCATAAGGGGTAGGGCAATTTCAGCAAAGGAGGGTATGAATTGATGGTAGAAGTTGGTGAATCCTAGGAAGCTCTGGAGCTGCTTGAGAATTTTTGGGGACTGCCATTCAATTATGGCTTTCACTTTGGCCGGGTCCATTTCAATGCCCTCATTGGAAATTCTATAGCCAAGATAATCTAATCGGGTCTGTTGAAACTCACACTTTGACAGTTTGACATAAAGTTTGGCATTTAACAGTTTCTTTAACACTTCTCTTACTAGTTTTACATGATCAGTCATGTTCGTGCTGTATATCAGGATGTCATCAAGATACACCAGTGTGATTCAGTTGGATTTCTCTCTTGTTGGCTGCTGGGCCAGTTTCTTTCTCACTGCTGGTCCCGGTCTACTCTTTTGCTGAGGGTATGGGACTGGGCAATTCGCTGCTCGATGTCCCTGTTGTCTGCATCAGGAACACTTGATCGGTGGGCCTGCAGGTGGCCTGGGACTTTAAGTAGCCACAGCAGTTGGAAGTTTTTGAGGGTGGTGGTGGCTGCCATTTGGGTTTCTCTGGGGGTGGCTTCTTATAGTGGGTGAGCTGAATGTCTAGTCTTACTGCCACCTATTACCATTCTTGCAGCTGATCAGGTACTGCTTGATAGATACAAGCCTGGGAGAGGTGATGATCTAGTTCCTCTTTGAAGTGAAGGCCTAGGACATGGGTCAGCAACTAATGGCTCTGGAGCTGCATGTGTCTCTTTCAGCCTTCTCCTGCAGTTCCCAGCCATTTGCAGAGAGAGAGACAGAGACAGACACTTGTGCTTCCCTTCTCTCTCTCTCTCTGTATAACTTGCGCTGTTCTCTGAGAAGCTGACAAGCTTATTGGGTGAGGCTCCTGCCTTTGCTGCATCTCCACAGGAAGCAGCAGGAGAGCAAGCCCAATAAGACTGTGTCAGCTTGTCCAGAAGCGTGTGAAGCCAGCTTGCCAGGTGAGGAGAAGATAGGAGAGAGGGAAAGAGGGGGGGAGAGAGAGAAGGTTGGAAAGAAAGAGACAGAGAGTGAGGGAGGGAGAGAAAGAGAAAACTCATGCACAGCAGCCTCTATTTCTTTTTAATTAAACTCTTCAATCCAGTTACCCCTCTCCCATGCACACGTGCAAGCAGGTTTTGTGGCTCCCAGTGTGTTTTTTTCCTCTGGGAAATGGATCTAAGTGGCTCTTTGAGTCTTTAAGGTTACTGACCCCTGGCCTAGGGATTGCTCAGGCCAGCACTCTATCTGACTGGCTATCTTGTGAAATTCTCATACGTATTTCATTGCAGGCCTGCTGGTTTGCTTCATCTTGTGGGCTTGTTCTTCTGCTTTGAGGGCAATAGATGGATCTTTGAACCTTGCTCTCAGTTCTAGGAGGAAGAGGTGGGGGTTCTCCAATTTGGGTGTTTGCTCATTGATTCTGATGCTTCTCCTTCTAAGCTGTATGCAATCATGTCAACCATAGCGGCTGGGTTCGCATAGAAATAGGCACAGCGGTTCAAGTGAAAGTGCACTTGGTTGAGGAAAAAAATCAGCTTCTCTGGGTATCCATTGAAGGTTGCTCTGAGAGGTGGTGCCATAAATGGTTGTTGGCCTCCCCACTGTGGCTGTTGCATCCCCAGCTGTTGCTGCCCCTCATGTTAGCTGCCACATCCCCAGAGGCTGCAAGCCTCCCAATGGTTGCTGCACATTAGGGGCTGTTGTCATTCTCACAGCTGTTGCTGCATTGCCAGCGGCTGTGGTATCCCCAATTGATGTGGGTCTCCCAATCGTTGCTGCCTGGGCAGGGGCTGCTGCCATCCCCACTGCTGCTGGTCTGGGGGGAGATGTGGCATCCCCAGTTGCTGTAGGCTCCCACTGCCACCCTGGATGGGGTTGTTGCTGGATCCACATCATTTGTGGGCCCCTCAGCAGTTGCTGTATGTTTAGGGAAGATGACCATCCCCAGTGCTGCTGCTGCACTCCCATTAGCCTCCTGATGGTTACATCACCCCAAATTGTTGCAAGGCCCCCATCAGCTGCTGCATATTTGGGGGCTGTGACCATCCCCAGCTCAGCTGCTGCACAAAACATCATGGGCTGTCCCCTGATGCTACTGGATGACATCGCCAGGGCCCACTGCATTGAAAAAGTGAGGAAAATTCTCAGGGACAGTTCACACCCTGATTGGTACCCCTTTAAAGCTGGAGGTATATCTCTTTGTGGGGCTGGAGGCCCTGGTAGGGGGCTTCAAGAACAGGGGGGCTGTCTGGTCTGCACAGGAGGGGCTGAGGGTTCCCCTTGTCAGGAGTTGGTGGCTGCCTTGTTGATCATCATGATCACTGGCATATGGGGAATGGGAAGGTTGCTCTCTGCTTCTCATCTCTAGCTCCTTGAACTTCTCTTCCAACTTCTCCTTTGACTGACTGCGAGCTGCGGACAAGTACTTCCACTCTCCTGAGTCCTCAGTGGTAGACAATTTTGTAGTTCTCCATCAATCTGGGGAATGCTACATGCAGGAATCCCTTTGTAGTAGCTCAACCACATCTGCCTTTGAAGCACGTGAGGGTGGCAAGGCCGTCTTGAGGCATCTGGAGTCTTTGCTGACCTGGGTCCATTCCAATAACCAGATCAGCTATCCTCATGGCTTTGGCTTTGCCCCCAGCTAGGAGGCCTGAAAAAGCTTCTTCTCCACCTGCATGCTGGCTGTCACTACCCCCTCCCCCAGGGTAGCAGCCGCTGGCAGGATACTATTTTCAGGTGTTCTCTCTTTCTCTATGCTGAGATCTTACCCAAATCTTTGTTGGCTCATCCCTTTATTCTAGGGACAGTGACTGGGGCTCAAGACCTAAAGATAGTTAGCAAAAAGTTAGAGTTTTTAGCTTAATGTCATGTTCCAACAGATGAAACTCTTCAAAGAACTTCAAGGCATTGTTTACCTTAAAGAATCTTTGAGTAGAATAGCATTGGCACTAACATAATCAAAGCCAAAAACTGAATTACCCTCCCCTGAACACATAGTATCAAGCACAATTCCCTCCTCCAGTTAACAGTCATAAATCACATTCCCCCAATTAGTTTAAAGCATGGGCTTCCCTTCCAGTTCTTCAGCCCATCAATTCTTATCATCTCTTATTTCAATAATCTTGGTTCTCACACTAGGTTCAGTGTTATTATGTCTAGCTACACACTTCTGCACAACCCCCCCTCCTCAGCATCATCTAACTCTAAAAGCAAAGAGAAGAAAATATCAGCATCACCATCTGTTGTTAATGCAAAAACATCTGATATTAGCAGCATGTATTTTATTATTATAATCTTGATTTATCACTTGTGGCTTGTATCTACACTGAGATCTGGAGACAAATTCCTTGTGTGATCAATCACACTTCGCCAATAAAGAATTCTAATTCTAATCAAGAGCTAACAATATTTTTTTCAACAACAAATGTCAATATTTTTTACATTTGTAGTTCCAAATATGGACTAAAGAATTGGAATTACCAATAATATCCTCTCAACAGTTTCAAGTCCTTAAAAATGTTTAAATGGAGCAACATACATTATAGTTCATTTATTTAAAAAAACTATTTTTACAGTAAATTAGACTAAAAAATGCAGTTGAAAGAATTGATATGAATTTTACTTTTGGTATAAAAGGCTTCATTAACCTGTATAATACAGTCAAACTGGAGGTTGACACATGTGATCATTTTGAAATAGTATATTAACATAGATTTACAGGTAAATCTCTGTTAAAAATGCTAATGTGATGTTGAAATCTATACCAAAGCTTTGGAATTGGGCTGTTTATCAGAAATTGTGACTGAATCAAATAGAAATAAATAAATAGATAACTTTTAGTTTTAGTGCATTTGGTTTCTTTTATTTTTATTGTTTCTATTATGCATTTAAGGATTGTTTCATTTAATTGCATATTTTAGTGTATTTGGTGGTTAGACAATATTTTGCATTTTTGAAAAATAGCAAAAACAAATAAAATATTCTAAATAAAGAGAAATAAAATAAGAGAAGTTTTTCTTTCATAAGAAAAAAATGTGGTAAAATGAAATGCTGAATTGAAAAGAATGTTATTACACTACAAAGATACCACGACATACCAGATTTGTATTGTTCCATGCAACCTACTGATATGAATTTATAATTTTAAAAAGTGTTATTTCTTGATACACTTTGTTTCATTTCACATTTCCAGTTACAGATGATTCAACGTTCTACGAATATTTCCTGACAGTCTATATATCAGGGAGATACAAAATGTTGCTGGCTGGAAACTGTTTTAGCTTTTGGTGTGCTGAGAATTTTACTCTATAAATTGAGGAAGAGCAGGACTAAATAATGGAAATATCAGAACAAAATTTAAATATGATTTAATTTACATTTATTTGAAATTGTATGGTATACAATTTATTATTATTTTGAAATACAATTCATAGATGTTTACATATCCCAATGTGTTCTGCCCAATACATGTTCACTTATGTACAAAAACAATATTTTTATTAATGTAAACTATTATTGGTTAAAAAAAGAAATTCTATTGAAACAATTAGTTGTTTCAGCTTCACAAGCAAACACCTCTCCAAACATAAAAGAAACTGTATCTAAACCTCTGCAGGCCAGGACACACTGCAGCATCACAACACTAAGAAAAGTAGAAAAGAAACAGCTGCTTGATATCTTTCTCCATAATGGCTATCCAAAAACTGTGTTTTAGCATCCAAACCACAACACACCACATAACCAATCACCATGCAAAAGCTAACACTACCATACACAAAGGGGGTGTTGGAAATGACAGCCAGACTTTTCCAACTCCTAGGAATAGCAATAGCACACAAACCCACAGCCACACTCCACCAGGAATTATCCAGAACCAAAGTCAAGATACAGAAGAATGAAAGAAACCATGTAATCTACAATTATAATAATTGTAAACAATTCTATGTAGGACAAACATCATGTTAATTAAAAAACAGGATCCATGAACACCAGCTGGTAGTTAAATGCCACAATCCCAAATCCTTAATATTTACCCACACTAACACCAAACAGCACCAGTTCAATTGGGATAACACAAAAATCATTGGCCATGCTACCACCTGCCACACTCATGAGTTCATCAAAGCCTGGCACTCCAGAAGCAGTTCCATCAACAGACACATTGACCTACAACCAGCCTAAGAACCCCTCTGAATCCAAATCAACCACATAGCCAGAGACAGCACCAACCCTCAACCAGCCCACACAAGCCAACCAGTTTACTTCCCAATGACCCTGACCTGATGTAACCTTCCCATCACAGGACCCCTCACAAGATGCTCACTTCATACACCTGACCTATCACAAGACCTACTGACCACACAAAACCCTTATAAACAGAAGAATACTGACACTGACATTCCCTAAACTCCACTGGAGTTGATACCTAGTCTAGTACTGAAATGTTTGGAAACCAACCCACAAGTTTGGAAAATGAACCTTTATCCTCATCCTATACTTGAGCTACAGATATTTACCACTACTGCAAAAAATTGCCTCACAGGCTTTTTTGTGTTTTGCAGATCTAGTTTAAAATTAAACATCAAAAGTAATAATTCTAACATCTGAAGGACTATCTAATTACTATGAAAAGACTAACTGGCATTGGTAGTAGTTTTCATGCAGAGTAGTCTAAAGACTAAGATAATTTGATGCTAAGTTTTTGGCTAAGAAATTTAAACTGTAGATCATCAAGACAAATGTTTAGTAATCACAAAGCAATAACCAATTGCCATGGACTCTTACATATTTTTCAGCTGTAGTTGCCAGTGAAGAAGAGAAACCATGCAGATAGTTTTTTGTATATGTTATGAACCCATCTGTTACTCCGTCTGGCAAAAAGTATAGTGCTTTACAAACTCTTCTTATCAATATACAATTGTTAGCTTCCTGCTGCTAGCACTTTAGTAGATTTCATTGTATAATTATTTCTAACAGGAAACAAACAGCCCACATGTTCAACAGCAATTATGGTTCAATTAACTAACCAGAAACAACAGGTGGGGTTTGCTATATTTTATTTTTCCTTTAAGTATCTTCAGAGGTTGTCTTGCAATATCTGTATGCCTAGGCCAGGGGTAGGCAACCTTGGCTCTTTTATGACTCGTGGACTTCAACTCCCAGAATTCCTGAGTCAGCTGAAGTCCACGAGTCATAAAAGAGCCAAGGTTGCCTACCCCCCCAGCCTAGACATACCATGAAGTATATACACAGATTCGATAACATGTATAGGCAGTACTGTCTTGATGCAGTACAATTTGAAAACTATGTATTTAGCAAAATCAGTTGTCAAAGTGGCTGAAGACTTATGTGCTTATTGTCAGATATGCAATCAAATATATATGACAATGGACTACATCATTTTCCTTGCTTGCAAACTTGTGGATTGGAATCATTTTTGTTGATTCATCCTTTGAACAGTTATCATGTTTCAGCTGCAACCAAAGTCCATAATGCCTAGAGACAGAATTACTGGGGAGACTATTCCTGCTTTGCTTCTTCACTATACTGATTATATTTCAGAACTACTACACACCCCAGTTGGTTAAAAACCAATTGCCCACAATCGGCATCATAGTCAGAGAGAGTATGAGGATCTGGATTACATGACTGAAAAAATGGTAAAACAATTTCTACAGAGTTTACCACTATTAATGTAAAAATAAGTAGTCTATCTCTTCAGGAACTGCTGCTGAACACAGCAAAATTTGAAATTAAACTGGTGGAATGAGCATATGCAATTCTCTTAAAACATATTTAAATAGCCTATTTGGGCTTAATGAAAAGTGCTATGAATTCAGCTATGAATTAATTAGTTATTTCAAAACTCTTTAAATCTTGGAACTGCTTCTTGCCCAACATTAATATGCTATTGGTAAATGTTCCAGAATAAATCTTAGACCAGTTCTAGTAATATTCCCTTATCAATGTAGATTTCATTTAAATAATGAGCTTCCAACAAAAATGGTTTTGGAATCAAGATCTCTCATGAATGTTTACACCTTGGAACAATCAAAAATAATTTTTAAAGAAGTATTGTTTGTAGTATTGCAGTTAAAATCCTCTCTCCCACAACATTTTCTCTTATTCGCATATGCCAGGAGCTTTATTTTGGTTTTTAATTTAAATAAAAACAAGTATCCAGGAAACATTTTAAAAGAAGAGAGTGTAAATGTTTCAGAACAATGTTTTCAAATGATGTTCAAATTCAGTGGATAATTGGTATTTTATTGAGCACATCCCATGTACAGTATGAAATAAACAGTATAATTGTTTTCTAGAGATGAATATGAGGTATCTGTTCACTCAAACAACAAAAGATTTTGTATTCCATCAGGGACTAATTTATATTCAAAAAATGTGTCAGAATTCAATGAGATGCAATATCAAAGCCTCTTCTATGAAGTTTAGTAAATACTTCTCATTTCTGTACAGTAAAATATTTGTCAGAACAGTAATACAGGTAAATATGACTGTACATTTAACAATGGTCTGAATTTACAATAACTTTGGAAAAAGTGACTTATGATTTGTCCTTGAAGTTACAACTGTTACACCACCTTGCACTCATGTGCTCAATTTGGGCACTTGGCAATTGACTTAAATTTATGTTTGTAGTGTCTTGCAATCACGTGATCATGATTTGTGATTTTCCCAGCCAATATCTGACAAGCAAAATCAGTTAGGAAAACCAGATTTATTTAAGAATGCTGTTTTCACTTAACCACTATAAAAAGGTAAAGGTAAAGGTTCCCCCGCACATGCGTGCTAGTCGTTTCCGACTCTAGGGGCCGGTGCTCATCTCCGTTTCAAAGCCGAAGAGCCAGCGCTTGTCCGAGGACGTCTCCGTGGTCATGTGGCCGGCATGACTAGATGCCAAAGGCACACGGAACGCTGTTACCTTCCCACCGCGGTGGTCCCTATTTTTCTACTTGCATTTTTATGTGCTTTCGAACTGCTAGGTTGGCAGAAGCTGGGATGAGTAACAGGCGCTCACTCTGCTACACGGCACTCGGGATTTGACCCGCCAAACTGCCGACCTTCTGGTCAACAAACTCAGCCTCTTAACCCACTGAGCCACCGCGTCCCTTCTTAACCACTATATGACTTGCTTAATAAGTATTGTGACTCATTTAACAATTGTTGTAAAAATAATAATCGTTGTAAAAATAATAATAAAATCTAGTCTTGTCATGTGATGATTCACCCAACAACCACACTGAATATTAATTGCAATTCTGGTGACTGTCACTCAAGGAATACTGTTCTTGTTCCTTGCTATTTTTTCTTTCTTCACCAATGTTTAATTTTTTTTTTTTTTAGGTTTCTGTCTACATTGTGTATGCAACGTTCCACTACTGTTCTCCATTATAGTATGATAAAAAAGCCTTTTGCATTTTCTCTTCCATTAATGCTTTTACAGGACACAATGAAATTCTAATGATGGTTTGTCAATAATAACAATGATGTTCCAGCATGGATCAGTTACCATTTGAAACTTAATTGGAAAATTCTCCATACTCACTTGTTACCTTTGTGACATATTGCATCTGGATATTTTGTTACATGTGTTTTAGAGGAATTACAAGAAATTTAGTGTGATCTTTTATATTGATTTTAAATATTTTAACAGCAAGCAAGACAATTATTATAGCCACATTTGAGATGTGCTAAGGCTATAGGATGTTTTCTGTTCATATTTTATTATGTTTCATCAATTTTAGCTGAGTTTCAGCTTTAATTAAATAATAATGGTATCTGTTATATAAGTCATATTTGTAAGTATTGTCCAAAGACAGAATATTGCAGCATGCTGGTACCAAAATACATTCAAAATATAATATTTAATAATCCAACACTTGAATCATCCTAAATGTAACTAATTTTGATCAGAATCGAAATCCATACTATAGATGTATCTACCATCAAAATATATGTTTTCATTGTAGCTGTTTTTGCAAGCCATATTTCTTAAGAAATATAGTTTACCTGGAATGAATAGCATCATGGTTAGTGTCACTTGGATGTTGCTGCTAAATTTGTCTTGTTGCAAAGGCAATTACAGGAACAATCTATTAACCATAATGTCCAAACGTTGCTGTTAAGACATTCAGTACAATTATAACACCAACACTATTAATAGTTTTTATATTATTATTATTATTATTATTATTATTATTATTATTATTATTATTA
>JAKJMR010000752.1:190315-201752 GCA_024449315.1 Daboia siamensis | reverse complement strand
ATATATATATATATATATATATATTGCCCAAGATGGCGGCGGCAGCAGCTTGAGCGACGCGCGTCCCACAAGGGCTTTAAATGGGCTAATTTAGGGAGGCCCAGCCGTGGCACGTTATGAGGGGGTGATTTCGGGGGGGCGGATGCAGAGATGCTTGTTAGGCGCTGTTTTCGGTGGCGCAGAGCCCCCCCTCCCCCCCCTTCAGAGAGTGGCGTTTTACTGCCCTACCGGTCTGGAGAACATTGCTGTGCTGCTACAGACATTTTTCCTCTGCTTTTTCGCCGTGGATACCCTCTGCTTGTGTGGAGGGGCGGCGGCGATGATTCCACCGACTCTACAGGTTGGAAATTTGATCGGAAGCTGTCAGATGGCTGGCGCCGTTCTTAGCGACGTGGAGCCCTCCCTCTCCTTCCGGATGGTCAACGGTGGCTTTGAGGCCCAGATATCGGCCTCAGTTTCTGCCCTGCCATGGTGGACTTGTTGAGAAATGCCTGGATTCCACATCATTGCTGGGAATGCCTTTTGCTCGCCTTTATGCTCGCTATTGGAACAACATTTGGACTAGCGGGTGGACGCTTGTGGGAGAGACCATTTCTGCCCCCCCCTCTAGAATGGCGGCAGTGGCCAGCTGCCCAAAGATCGGCAGCGGCCTGACTTATTTCCTGTGCTGGCAGGCAGCTATTATGGCCACTTTAATGCTCGGCTGGATCAAGATCTCCCCAGTGACAGTCTGGTTTGGGCCTGGACCTGACCGTGGTGGGAGGACGGTCTTGGATTGTTCATCGACTGCCCCACTGGTGTGAGAGACCAGTTGGGGCAGGCCCGGCCCTGGACTCTTTGCTCTCTCCACCCCAGGTTGGACTCCTCAGCCGGAGTGAGAGGACGGCTGGGGCTTCCTTCCTGATCGCCATCTCAGGTGAGAGCTGAGCTGGACTAGTGGATTGAGAGACACATCTACCGGACTCAATACTATTCCATCTAGATACCATCATTTTATTGATTCACCCATTGTAAATAATTGTAATCTATGCCCTATGTGGATATGCTACTGTTCCATGGTTTGTTACCTTTATTCTGGAGCTGATCTGTATGCCCTTAGGGGGGTTCCTCCCTCTTGGGCATGACCAGCCGCCTGTTTCCACTCTCCCCTTAATGACGAGCCCAATTGTTGGGACTCCAAGAGGTGGCTGGGCTTAGACAGGGGCCCAATGTTGAGACACGTTAAGAGGCCCCTGATACATTTTTAGCCAGTTATTTTAAAAGGTTAGGGAGGGGGAGGGATAGTAGACTGGGGAGGGAATTATTAACCGGCGCTCAGTCTGGGCCTGTTAGGGGTCCCAACGAAACGGGGTTGGGGGAGGTGGTTGCTGGTTCTGTGAATGTTGGGGTGGGGCTTCAAATCCCCATGATGATAGGGAATGGCAGCAGGTGGTTGCACGGAGGGCCGTATCAACATCTGGGATCGCGCCACCGCTGTCTGCATGCGGTGGCGCACTCCGACCCTCCGGTTAGCACCCTTTTTCCCGGGGATGAGGGTGATCAGGCCCCTGAGCTTAGGCTGGTTTATTTTAACGCCAGATCCGTCGTTAACAAGGCTCCCCTCATTCAGGACTTGATCGAGGAGGAATGTGCGGATCTGGCATGCATCACAGAGACTTGGTTGGGCTCAGAGGGAGGGGCTCCTCTGACCAAGCTATGCCCTCCAGGTTTCCACGTGCTACACCAGCCACGAGCTCAGAGTAGGGGTGGAGGGGTGGCGGTGGTTGTTTGGGAGACTCTATGTCTGCAGGAGACCACCATTGTCCAGATGGCCGGGAGTGAGTCCCTCCTCCTGAGATGTGGCCCTCGGGCTCAGTTGGGCTTGTTACTCACATACCTGGCACCCAGCTGTGTGGCAACAGCCCTGCCCAAGCTGCTCGACACCCTCTCAGGGTTGGCAGTGGAGTTCTCCAGGCTTATAGTTCTGGGGGACTTCAATTTGCCTTCACTGGGAGGGTTGTCTGAGTTAGCTCGGGAGTTCATGGCTTCCATGATGGCCATGGGCCTGACCCAAGTGATTCAGGGCCCGACTCATGTGGGGGGTCACACTCTCGATCTGGTGTTCCTGTCTGGACAGTGGTTGGATGATCTGGGAGGGGGTTCACCAATCATTGTTCCCCTGTCATGGTCAGATCACTCTCTCCTGCGGCTGGTCTTCCGTTATGCCACCCCCCGCCGCTGGGCTGTGGAACCGACCAGGTGGTTCTGCCCCAGGTGCCTAATGGACCCTGAACGGTTCCAGACGGCACTTGGGTCTATACCCATCGCCCTCACCCACAGCCCAGTCGATGCCTTGGTGGATACCTGGGAAAGGGCGGCTGCCGGGGCACTTGACTGTGTTGTACCCTTGCGACCTCTGACCCGGCACAGATCCCGTTGGGCTCCATGGTTTTCTGTGGAGCTCCGGGAGATGAAGCGTCAGAGACGGGGTCTAGAGAGTGGTTGGAGGTCCAGCCGATCCGAATCTGACCGATTGCAGTTAAGAACCTTTATAAGGTCTTATCTTGCGGTGATAAGGATGGCGAAGTCTAATTACTTCGCTGCCCTCATCGCGTCCGCAGATAATTGCCTGGCTGCCCTCTTTAGGGTGACTCGCTCCCTCCTTAACCAGGAGGTGAGGGAGCATCCCTTACAGGGACGAGCCGATGAGTTTAGTCATCATCTGATGGACAAAATCGCTCAGATCCGGGCCTGTCTGGACTCTGACTGGGCAGAGTCTGACGTGGAGGAATCGGACGGTCTTGAGCATGTTACCTGGACTGAGTTCGATCCTGTTTCCCCTGATGATGTGGACAGGATCATGGAGAGGCTGAGCACCACCACCTGTTTGTTGGATCCGTGCCCCTCCTGGCTGGTTTATGCGGCCCAGGAGGAGACACAAGGCTGGTTCCAGGCAGTAATAACTGCTTCTTTGAAGGAGGGCCTTTTTCCTGCCGCCTTGAAGGAGGCGGTGGTGAGACCCCTCCTCAAAAAGACTTCCGGGTGGCAAGGCGCCGCCGCCGACAGCTGCTTTTAGCTTGTCAGCTTCGCGGCTCTGTAGAACCGCCGAAAACAGCGCCGATCAGCTGTTTCGGCGGTTCGGAAGCCCCCTCCTCGGGAGAAGAGGAGGGGGTGAGTTTCCAAGTAGGGGAAGGGCTCTCTGGGGCCGCCAGGGCTTAAAGTTCTGGCGGCTGAAAGATTGAGCCCCTCCGAAGCTTGGATTTCTCCGGGCTGCGCAGCATGTCTGCTCCGTTTTTCTTGGAGCAGAACAAGGCGAACGCAACCATCCCTGCCTACAAGAATGGACTTTGGAAGATAATGAAAGCAGGCAGAGCGATGCAAGAGAACAAGGAGTAAGTGAACTTTTGATCTTTGGCTCAATTCACATTGAAGACTTTGAAAGTGAAAGTGCGTAGTTGCAAAAGAGGGAAAAATGGCGGCTAAATCTTCTAAACTTACTAAAACTGCGGGGGCTTCCCCCCAGCTGCAACCTTCAGCGCAAGTGTTAGTACCTCCTGCACCTCTACCTTCGCCTGTTTTAACAGTTAAAGTTTTGCAAGATGCTTTGGAAAAGCATTCACAGCATTTGGCTGAGATGATAGATGAAAAGATGGATGAGAAGTTGACAGAAAAGTTTACAGTAATAAGGGAGGACATCTTGCTTGCATTTCAAGGCATGGCGATATGTATTGAACGCCTTGACGAAAGAGTGGAGGATCTCACTCAAAATAATACTAAATTGGATGCAAAGATATTAGAGACTGAGAATGTGGTGGATAAAATTGACTATGACCTGACATTGGTACAATATCACGAAATGGAGTTTGCTGTGAGAATTAGGGGTCTTAAGGAGAACCTCAAGGAAGATTTGAAGAAATTAGTCTCTGTTGCTCTCGAAGACGTGCTGGGAAGGCCAGCTGAAGGAATTGCAGAAGACATAGACAAAATTTTCCGTGTTAACTCCTGGATTGCGAGACAAAGGAAATTACCTAGAGATGTGGTTGTTTACTTTACAAAGAGAGCAACCAGGAATGAAGTTATTCAAGTCTCTTACAATACTAAGCTTGTGATTGCAGATCAAGAAGTTCTGGTTTTAAAAGAGATCCCTCCAAAAATTTTAAGGAAACGAAAGGAATTTGCATTTCTGGCGCAGGAGCTTAAGCGACGTGATATCAGGTTCAGATGGGAGATCCCAGTGGGTATGGTGGTAATGTTTGAAGATACAAGATACCGTCTTGCTACAGTGTTGCAGGCACGTGATTTTTATAGCAATGTTTTAAAAGCAATCCCCATACCACTTCTGGAACCAACAAAGGAGGGAAAGTCTTATGATGCTGAAGGAACACAGATAGATGAGAATGTAGCAGGAGTGACACAAATTTCAACAGTATCAGAAGAAGTAAAAGATCAGAGGATTACGCGTGCTGCTTCGAGACGAGTTAGACGTGAGCAAGAGCAAGACCAGCAGAATGTTGTGGAACCTCCAAAGTGTACCTATAGCCAAGCTGTGGGAGGAGCGCGGCCTAAAAATGTAAAAGGGATTCTGGAAGACGCGCTTCAAAAGCTTCGGGTTGCCAGAAATGGTGACTAAGTTCTTAACTTGGAATGTCAATGGATTAAACTCACCACAAAAGAGAAAGAAAATTTTTCAATATTTAAAGCAATTTAAGACTGATGTTATTTGCTTACAAGAAACACATATTAGAGCTATGGACCAAAAGTATTTATCAAATTCAAGATTAGGTACACAATTTATTGCTTCTGCAGTTAACAAGAAAAATGGAGTGGTTATTTATGTTAAGAATACAATTACAGCACAGTTAATTGAAGCAGATCAACAAGGAAGATATGTTATTGTGGACTTGTTACTAGAAGGTAAAAAAACTCTTTTGGTTGGATTATATGCGCCTAATCAACAGCAAGCTGATTTTTATAGTTTATTACACAGCAGGATTACTCAATTGGATTATAAATCTTTTATTTTTATGGGAGACTGGAATGGTGTTTTGAACGTACAAATGGATAAGAGTGGATCTTACAGAAGTACCCCAAGTCATGCTAAATTGCCTAAATCTTTTTTTGAGATGATGGATGATATGGATTTACGTGATGTTTGGAGGGAAAGGAATTTACAAGAAAGGGACTATACTTTTTTTTCTGATAGACATCAATCTTTTTCCAGGATTGATTTTATATTATTGTCTAATGATCTTTTTTTTAGAACTAAGAGGATAAAGATTTGTTCAAAGACTATGTCTGATCATAGCCCAGTTTGGTTAGAGATTGGAAAAGACACTAGAGAACGACGTTCCTGGCGTTTAAATGAGAACTTGTTCAGAAATCAGAAAAATGTGGAAGAGTGTAAAAAACAGATGAAGATTTTTTTTGAAACAAATATGCATAAGGGTACTTCTATGGAAATGGTATGGGATGCTAGTAAGGCGTACATGAGAGGTGTGTTGATATATCTTAATAATAAATATAGACGTAATTTGGAATTTAGGAGGAAAGAATTAGAGACAGAGATTAAGGAAAAAGAAAAGGCTTTAATTTTGAACCCATCGGATGTGAAGACTAAAGAGACTATTAAGTTATTAAGAGGGCAATTTGATAAGTTAATGGCCGATCAGGTGGCAACTAATCTACGGTTTGCAAGGCATAATACTTTTTGCAATGCCAATAAACCAGGCAGATGGTTAGCTTATATGCTAAGAAAGAAGCAAAGGGTTTCTAATATAGATAAAATAGAACATAAGGGAAAGATTGTGTATCAACAGAATCTTATTAAGGAAACCTTTGTTGATTTTTTTTCTAAATTATATGCTAGTGACAAGATTAATGAAATGGACATTGATTCATACTTAAAAGACTTTAGCATCCCGGCTCTTACGCAAGAGCAAAAAGAAGAAATGAATCAGTTGATAACAGAAGAAGAAATATATTTGGCAATCAAACAGTTAAAAGTAGGTAAAGCACCAGGCACCGACGGTTTGACCGCTGCGTATTATAAAAATCTACAGTTTGAGATGATAAAGCCATTAAAGGAACTGTTTCAGACAATTCAAAAAGGGGGAGGAGTGCCTCCGTCTTGGAAAACTGCTTTTATTTCTTTAATTCCGAAAGAAGATTAGGACGTTACTCAAGCAAGAAATTATAGGCCAATATCACTTTTGAATACGGACTACAAGATATTTGCTAAGGTTTTAGCTAGTAGATTGATGAGGGTATTTCATGGTGATCAAACTGGGTTTATAAGTGGTAGACAAATGAAAAATAATGTGAGACACATAGTTGATTTGTTGGAATTTTTGGAAAGGAATAACCAGATCTCTGCAGCATTGATCTTTTTGGATGCTGAAAAAGCCTTTGATCAATTGGATTGGAAATTTTTGCTAAAAGTATTAGATAAAATGAATTTTGGGGATGAATTTTTACAACCAATTAGGGCAATATATCAGAAGCAAACAGCTCGAATAATTGTTAATAATAGTTTGACTGAAATGTGTAATATTGAAAAGGGCACGAGGCAGGGTTGCCCGTTATCACCTTTATTATTTGTTTTAACGTTGGAGATATTACTGATTAAAATACGGAATTCGGAAACAATTAAGGGAATTCGAATAAGAGATCAGGATTATAAACTGAGGGCGTTTGCGGATGATCTGGTTATTACGTTGACACATCCAGAAAATTCTGTTATAGAATTGATGGAGTTAATATCGCAATATGGGAAAGTCTCTGGATTTAAGATTAACATACAAAAAACTAAAATCTTATCTAAAAATATGACAGCATTACAAAAGGTAGCTTTAGAAAGCTTAACTGGATTTGAAATTGTTGAAAGGGTTAAATATTTGGGGGTATATTTAACACCCTCAAATGTTAAATTATATAAAAATAATTATGAAAAGTTATGGAATAAAGTGCAAAAAGAATTGGATAGTTGGAAAAAATTACAATTGTCATTATTGGGAAGAATTGCAGCAGTAAAAATGAATGTTCTGCCAAAATTTTTATTTTTGTTTCAAATGATACCCATTCTTAAAAAGGATTCAAATTTGGAGGAATGGCAGAAGGGTATTAATAAATTTGTCTGGGCAGGGAAAAGGCCACGGGTCAAATTTAAAATTATGCAGGATACGCGTGAAAGAGGTGGTCTAAGAATGCCCAATTTTAAATTATATTATGAAGCTGCTGCATTATCAGCTATAAGTGATTGGATTAATTTGACACAGGGGAGACTATTAAACCTCGAAGGGCATGATTTGTTATTTGGTTGGCATGCATACTTATTGTATGACAAAAAGGTAGACAATGTGTTTAAAATGCATATTTTGAGGTATGCTTTGTTGCGAGTTTGGAAAAAGCACAGACAAAAGTTAAATTATAAGATACTGTTATGGGCAATACCCAAACACGCAATAGAGAATATAAATGTTGGATTTAAACATGATGTGACTACATATAAGGAAATTTTGAGTTTGGAGAGGAATATGTGGTGTTTGAAGTCATATAATCTTCTACGAGAAAAAAAGATTGTACAAACTTGGTTTCAATATGGACAATTACAAGCCAGGTGGAAAGAGGACCAGAAGACTGGTTTTTTAATGAATGATGAAAATTTGGTAAAGCAAATTAGAAATCAGGGACCAGCGCATATCAAACGGATATATCTTGCATTGATAGAGATTGATTCAGAAACAGAAATTGTTAAGGACTGTATGATAAAATGGGCACAGAATATTCAGGAAGTTATCACAATGGACACTTGGGAAAAGATCTGGGTGAGAAATGTGAAATTTACGCAAGCTCAAAATTTAATAGAGAACTTTTATAAAATGTTTTATAGGTGGCATTTAGATCCTAGAAAATTAGCAAGTATGTATCCGAATTATCAGCCTAAATGTTGGAGATGTGGCAGTGAAGATGCAACGTACTTTCATATATGGTGGACTTGTAAAAAGATTAAAGCATTTTGGATTAAAATTTGGTGGAATATGCAGAAGATATTCAAGAAAAGGATAAAGTTTTGTCCGCAGTTGTTTTTACTGGGCATTATTACTGATATTACTGTGCTGGACATTAATTTGATGTTGAACCTAATTACGGCAGCGAGACTTTTAATAGGGCAATACTGGAAGAAGGAAGAACTGCCGACCATAGAGGAATGGACTTTAAAAGTTTCCAACCTGACGGAAATGGCGAAGATTTCAGCATATTTGAAAGACCATTCACAACAACGATATATTGTGGAGTGGAAGAAATGGATTGATTACATCCAGAATAAATACGGGACTAAAAAGTTTCATCTAGCATTTGAATAAGTATATTGCTTGTAGTCAATTTATAAGAGCTAAAGTGCGAGAGATTTAATAGTTTATTGTTGTTAGTATATGGGAGTTTATGATTGGTTACTTTATTTTTATACCTTGTATCTTGCTCTGGGAAGTCCGGGGGGGGGAGGGGGGAAGGGGAGGGTGAGAGGGTGGGATAGGGTTGGGAAGGGTTGGGGGATGGGATGTAATAATTAAAATGTACTGAAAAACTTTTCAATAAAAAAAAAAAAAAAAAAAAAGCCTGTCCTGGACCCGGCTGTTTTAAATAACTATTGTCCAGTCTCCAACCTTTGCTTTTTGGCGAAGGTTGTTGAGAGTGTGGTGGCGCATCAGCTTCCTCTGTTCCTGGAGGAAACTGATTATCTGGACCCGTACCAATAGGGTTTCAGGCCCGGATATAGCATGGAGACGGCATTGGTCGCACTGGTGAATGATCTCTGGTGGGCTCGGGACAGGGGTTGTTCCTCTGTCCTGGTCCTATTAGATCTCTCAGCGGCTTTCGATACCATTGACCATGGTATCCTACTGCGGCGTCTCAGGGGGTTGGGAGTGGGAGGCACCGTTTTACGGTGGTTCCCCTCCTACCTCCTGGGCCGTTCGCAGTCGGTGTTGACAGGAGGGCAGAGATCTGCCCCGACGCCTCTCGTTTGTGGAGTTTCTCAGGGGTCGGTTCTCTCGCCCCTCCTGTTCAACATCTATATGAAGCTGCTGGGTGAGATCATTCGTGGTTTTGGGTTGGGGTATCATCAGTACGCTGATGATACCCAACTTTTTCTTTCCACCCCGAACCAGCCCAGCGATGCCCTCGCCATGATGTCCCATTGCCTGGAGGCGGTCCAGGTCTGGATGGGAAGAAACAGGCTTCATCTCAATCCCACCAAGACTGAGTGGCTGTGCATATCGGCATCTCGGATTAACCAGACTATTCCATCTTTAATGATGGGGGGTGAGGTGTTACCCCCCATTGATAGGGCTCGCAACTTGGGCGTCCTCCTGGATTCGCAACTCAATTTTGAAGATCATATAGGAGCCGTGACCAGGGGGGCTTTTGCCCAGGTTCGCCTGGTGCACCAGTTAGGACCCTATCTGGACCGAGATGCCCTACGCACAGTCACTCACGCGCTCGTGACCTCCCGTTTAGACTACTGCAATGCTCTCTACATGGGTCTGCCCTTGAGGACCACTCGGAGGCTTCAGCTGATGCAGAATGCGGCTGCGTGAGTTGTGATGGGGGCTTCCCGATACTCCCATGTAACACCTCTACTCCGTGAGCTGCATTGGCTTCCGGTTGCCCTCCGGGTGAGATTCAAGGTGTTGGTGATGACCTATAAAGCCCTAAATGGCTTGGGTCCGGGCATCAAGCTCCCTTCGTCCAGTGCACTCCCACAGGGAGGGTCTTCTCAGGGTACCGCCGGTGAGAGATTGCCGGCGGATGACACCCAGGGATAGGGCCTTCTCAGTGGGTGCGCCTGCCCTTTGGAACCAGCTGCCAGTGGAGCTTAGGACTGCCCCCGACCTCCATTCATTCCGCTGGGACCTGAAGACCTGGCTCTTTGAGGTTTCTGGCCCAGGCTGAGAATTTTAATTTTAATTTTAATTTTAACTGGGGTTTTTTTTTGTTCAGGGTCGGATATAATTTTTTTTAGTTGATTTTAACTTTTGTATTTCTGTTTTTATTTACCCTGTAAACCGCCCTGAGTCCTTCGGGAAAGGGCGGTATATAAATGTAATAAAGTAAAATAAATAAATAAAATAAAATAAAACCAACCTACCCAACATCCCCCCTCCCTCCCCCACTTCCCAAAGCTGAACACAGGGTTATAAATATAATAATCATAATCTAACTAACATTAACCAACTATATAAATAACCAAATTCATAATGCGCTTTAACTCCCCTTAAACATAAATACAAGCAAAAAAAAGTGAACATAATACCGTAGTTTCTGGTGTATAAGACGACTTTTTAACACATGAAAATCTTCTCAAAAGTCAGGGGTCGTCTTATACGCTGGGTGCTGAAACTTTAGGGACAGGGCTGGCTGGAAAACCTGGAGCGCATCTTCCATTTAGTCTGTGCAGGGAAAGCGGGACCAATTGAAGTAGAAGCTGCAGTCTGTGATTTTTTACAGGCTGGGGTCTGGGCGTCTTTCCTTCTAAAGTTGAAGAGCAGCTGTAGGCAGGTGGGGAATGCAAGAGCAACTTGAAAGGCAGGTGGGGAATGCCGTAGCCAGAGCAGCTGCTTAGCTCTAAGGACACATTTGACTCAGGAACTGGGCTGGCTGGCTGGAAAACCTGGAGCGGATCTCCCATTTGGTCTTTTTTTTAAAAATCCCATTTATATTCCACCCTGCTCCGAAGACTCAGGGCAGCTTACAATTTAAAGCACAAATCAATGTGCTTAGCAATAGCCTTTATTCTATGTATATGCCTGTTTATTAGAGCTTTTACCCCATCCACCCCCACAAGCAGCATTATTACAAAGTCAGCTTATTGCTCCCAACAATCTGAGTCCTCATTTTACCTACCTCGGAAGGATGGAAGGCTGACTCAACCTTGAGCCTGGTGGGATGAGAACCTGCACTAATTGCAGGCAGCTGGTGTTACTTAAGGCTCTGCACAGGGAAAGCTTTAGAGTGAATTAGGAAAAGTGAAAAAGTGAATTAGGAAAATAGGAAACGGTTGCTGGAATTGGGTATGTGTAATTTAACGAAGAGAAGGGTGAGGGGTGACATAATAGCAGTGTTCCAATATCTCAGGGGCTACCACAAAGAAGAGGGAGCCAAACTATTCTCCAAAGCACCTGAAAGCAGGACAAGAAGCAATGGATGGAAATTAGTCAAGGAGAGAAGCAACCTAGAACTAAGGAGAAACTTCCTGACAGTTAGAACAATTAACCAGTGGAACAACCTGCCTCCAGAAGTGGTGAATGCTCCAACACTGGAAGTTTTTAAGAAGAGACTGGACAGCCATTTGTCTGAAATGGTATAGGATTTCCTGCCTTAGCAGGGGGTTAGACTAGATGACCTCCAAGGTCCCTTCCAACTTCTTCTTCTTCTTCTTCTTCTTCTTCTTCTTCTTCTT
>JAKJMR010000752.1:169858-180202 GCA_024449315.1 Daboia siamensis | reverse complement strand
TATTATTATTATTATTATTATTATTATTATTATTATTATTATTATTATTATTATTATTATTATTATTATTATTATTTTAATTCCATTTATATCCCCCCCTTCTCCAAAGACTCAGGGCGGCTCACAAGCTTAGCAGTAGCCTTCATTCTATGTATATGCCTGCTTATTAGGGCTTTCACACGCACCCCAAGCAGCATTATTACAAAGTCAGCTTAATTGCCCCTGACAATCTGGGTCCTCATTTTACCTACCTCAGAAGGATGGAAGGCTGAGTCAACCTTGAGCCTACCCTTTAATTATTTTTTTATTTCCTCCTTTTATTGGCTCTACTCCTTTGTATTATTATACTATATGATTTTCTGTTGTTTTGCAAATACACTGAATGTTTCTGTACCAGATACAAATTCCTTGTGTGTATAGCTTGGCCAAATAAATAAATTATATAAGTATATAAGCTGGAGGAGCAGTCATCTCATCTGATTTCATTAACAGAATATCCCAAGAGATAGACTGCGTGGTCAGGTAAGAAGAATTGCCAATAAATAGAACAATTTAGCAAAGGAGGAGAAATAAAATATTAATAATTTATAATGAAACAAAATTAAATATATTATAATGTATATAATAAGATATATTATAATGTCCGTATAAAACCAACAATAAAAATAATACATGGACAATAAATAATGCTAAATAGGTGAATCTAATGGGCATAATCAAGGGACATATTGCACTTTCTTCTATTTTACTTCCAAAACAGTTAATATTATTACTATTCCTGACACTTTTTTTCCAGTTAGGCCCATTTTATTCAGGCAGACTTTACGTTTTAAAGCTTAAACCTTAAATAATCTTGCAGAAATCTTATATGAAGTTGAACTTGGGTCATGCACCAATTTACCTTAGTTTGGAATGAATCCAGTCAAATTCTTAGGCAATCATTCAGGTTCAAAACTGTATTCCCAGTGTCAGTCTGTGACTCAAGGCTGGATATTTGAAGATAGAGGCAAGGATATGGATTGCTATCTTTAAGTATCGACTGGTATTAAATTTAACCTTTTGGAGTTGGATCTCCTTATTTTGATAAACTCATGTCAATTTTCAGAGTCATCTTTTGGAGACTAAACTCCAAACATATACTTTTTTCTAAAGGCACTCTTGGCACTAGGATTAAGCATGCTGGATCCAATATAAAGAAAAGATTAAAGAATATGGTTCACCAAATAATAATAATAATAACAATAATATCAACAACAACAACAATAACGATGATGATGATGATGATGATGATGATGATGATGATGATAAAAGTTGGAAGGGACCTTGGAGGTCTTCTAGTCCAACCCCCTGCTCAGACAGGAAACCTTATACCATTTCAGAAAATGGTTGTCCAGCCTCTTCTTAAAAACTTCCAGTGTTGGAGCATTCACATCTTCTGGAGGCAGGTTTTTCCTCTGATTAATTGTTCTAACTGTCAGGAAATTTCTTCTTAGTTCTGGATTGCTTCTCTCTCTGCTTAGTTTCCATCTTGCTTATCTATGTACAGAATCTAGAAACTGACCAAATGAAGTCTTTCTTTTCATATTGAATTATGACGTATATGTCATAATTTTTTCTCAAAGCATTAAATAAGAAGACAATAATGACAACTTCAGAATCAGAATAATGCTGGAAGAACCTTGGATGTCTTCTAGTCCAACCTCCAGCTCAAGCAAGAGACCCTATACCATTTCAAACAAGTGACTGTCCAGTCTCTTCTTAAAACCCTCTGACGGCAAGCTGTTCCAATGGTTAATTGTTCTCACTGTTAGGAAGTTTCTCCTTAATTCCAGGTTGCTTCTCTTCTTCATTAGTTTCCATCCATTGTTTCTTATCCTGCCCTCTGGTGCTTTGAAAATTAAGTTGATTCCCTCATCTTTGTGGAAACCTCTCAGATACCAGAATACTGCTATCATGTCTCCCCTTGTCTTTCTTTTCTCTAAACTAGCCAAACCCAAACCTTGCAACCATTCTTCATATGTTTTTGTCTCCAGGCCTTTAATCATCTCAGTTGCTCTTCTTTGCACTTTTTCCAAAGTCACAACACCTTTTTGGTAATTTGGTGAATTACAAAAACTGGATGTAGTATTCCAGGTGTGGCTTTCCTAAGGCTTTATAAAGCAGTACTAATACTTCACATGATTTTGATTCTATGCCTCTGTTTATACAACCAAGCTATTCTATTGGGGGATGCAGCTGATTGCATGGTACTGGGGAGGGACATTCAACTTTGCAATATTGTTTCATTTTGGAGGGGATTTCACACTCTGTTTCAGTTTTGACTGTGCTGATACTATGTAACCAGTAAACATGTTCTTTGAGGAAAATTCAAGCCTCAGAGTTCTGATTTGTTTGGTCTTGTCTATTGGAACCTTGACACTGGATAGAAAACTATATTCATAAACACTAATGTTATCAAACAAAACACGGACAAATATACTCACCTCATTGCTGATAGTGTGTAATGTAAGAAAATCTTTGGGAAAATCTTTCTGTCTTGCCTAAATAAGGAACCTGCAATCCACTGAAATAAAATTGGAGTTTCTTATTAAGCATGCATTCTGATTGAAATAATTTTGTGAGCAGCAATAGCTGCTCATTAAAGCTCAGGAACAAATTTGAGCAGAAAGAGCAAAGCCAAGGGAATTTCATGAAAGAAGCAAAATTAGAACCACATGAATCTTTCTTCACAGAAATGAGCAGCAACTAATTTCAATAAATGAGGTAGAGCAGTAAGTAGTCAGGAAAACATTGTTTTAATTACTTGCTGTTTTCTTAAAGTATACCCATGTAGTTTCAGTCTCTCTATTTCTTCAAAAAAGGCACCCAGGAGTCTGCTTTCTTGTTTATTGCACTATTCTTACATGGTTTGAGAAATTTTAAAGCAATCTAGTGACCCAGTTTATTTGTTCCTACTGCTATCTACAATTCTGTGGTTTTTCATTTTGGAATCCTAGACTTGTACCTCCAAATCCATACTGGTGCCTTGAATCATTCTCACTGCAATTCTCAAAAGACATATTTGTAAAATTTCCAATAGAAATGTGTATCCTGAATTTTCGCTGAAATCAGGGGTTCATAATTTGTATATGTATGTCTGGATCTGGCCAAAACTAAATTAGATTTCTTAATTTTAATGTCAATTAATTAAATACAATTGTGTGACTAAACTCCTATATTTAGAATTTCTGCTCAGTCATATAAGAATTACAGATAGGCTGTAACTTTGAGGGAGCACTAGAAACTACACAGAAAGTTTTATGGGTCACAGTTTGTGGACCTTCAGCAACCATTCTTTGTATGTTTTAGCTTCCAGTCACCTCTTCATCTTTGTTGCTCTTCTCTATACTCTTTCTAGTGCAGACATGTCAAACACAAGGCCCGGGGGCCAGATCCGGCCCGCGAAGTGGTTTCATGTGGCCCGCGAAGCCATCCTGGAAGCAGGGAGGGAACGGCCCCCACTGCCTTGGCCCTGGCCTAGAGACCCTCCTTCTGCCAGAGACCCTCAGATCTGTCCCACTCCTGCCCAGGCCCCCATAGGCACCCTTGATGCGAACGATGTAGAGCTGGCCACGCCCACCCAGTAGGGCATATGCACTCTAGCCACGCCCACCCAGTAGGCCACACCCACCCAGGCCACGCCCACCCAGCCCCCTAAGGGCAACTGCAATGCTGATGCGGCCCTCAATGAAATTGAGTTTGACACCCGTGTTCTAGTGTCTCAACCTTGACGTGTAATCCATTTGGTCCTGGTGATTTGAACTCGTATAGGGTGGACCATTTTCTTGTCTATCTTAATATGTTTCTAATCTGTTTTTTACTGTACTATTTTTGACAGGTTGGATTGTTTTCTCCCTTTGTGTAAAGATGGATGCAAAAAATGATTTAAGTAGTTCTGTTTTCTCCCTGTTGCTTATCCCCTTCTTGCCACTTTCTCTCACTAATGGACCAATATTTCCTTAACATTTTTCTTATTTTTTACATGTTGAAAGAAGCTTTTTTTTGTTATTTTTGACTTTTGCCACAAGCCTTAGTTCATTTTGAGCCTTAGCTTTCCTCAGTTCATTTTTGCAGGCTCAGGCTATTTGCTGATATTCTGCCTTAGTTATGTGCCCTACTTTCCACTTTTTATACTTGTATTTTTTGTCTTTCAATTTATCAATGGGTTCTTTATGCAGCCATGCTGGTTGCTTTTGACAGCTGTTATTTTTCTTCTTTGTTGGTATTGTGCTAGACTGGGCTTTTATAATCTCACTTTTCAAAATTTCCCAGGATTTTTGGGTTGTTTTCCCCTTGAGGATTCTTATCCATGGAATCCTTCCCAAGCTCTCTCCAACTTTATTGAAATTAGCTCTGTTAAAATCCAAGACTTTAGTTTGACTATGTTCTATTTTTTGTGCTTGCATAATGTTCCAATATTGCATGATCACTCACTCCTGCAGCTTCAACACCTTCTATATGTTAGTGAGTATTAAATCCAATATGGCTGATCCCCTAGTTCCCTTCTCTACTTTTTCGGAGACAAAGTTGTCTGCTAGGTTTATCAGGGATCTGTATAATCTTCTACATGGTGCAGAATTTGTCCCCCAGTTGCTGTCAGAGTAATTAAAGTCCCCCATTACTATTGTGATGTACTTCCTACATACACCTATGGCAATTGTTATGTATGGGGGTTTTAGCAACAGCTCGACAATTACCACAAGGTGGTGCTGTACCGTTACTGTATTGTCTGGTTAGCTTTCAGTGGGAGATTCGGATGAATGGATTGGCCAAGAGTGTACCTGGCAAGGTATATAAGGGGTATGTTCAGTTCTGTGCTACCCACAATAAAGAGCTGATGCTGTACTCTTCTGCCTGCTGTCTGTCATACGATCCAGAACCCACTACACAATAGTGACGACGAAGGTGGGATGCTGCTTCACTCAGAGCTGAAATCACTAGCTGAAATCACTAGCTGAAGTCACTAGGGAAAGGAGGAGAAGAGTATCTTTCTCCTATTCACTTCTATCGAAGCAGCGTCACAGGACCGAACATAGCATGGCAAAATTTGGTCAGATCTGCAAATTCGACATCAGCCATCCTGAACACTGGGAATTGCATCTGGCCCAGGTCGAGGGATACCTGCTGGTCAACCAGATCACTGAAAACCATTTTAAAGCAGCAGCCCTGCTGTGTGTCAGCGGGCCAGCCATTTACGATATAGCTGTTGGGCTGTGCCCACCGGCAGCTGTCGGAACTGTTTACTACAACGATCTCACGGCTAAACTAAACAAGCACTTCATGCCACGGAGGTCTGAAATGTTCTGGCATTACAAGTTCGTCCAGCGGGTCCAGTTACCAGGTAAACCGACAGCCGACTTTATAGCGGCTGTGCGACAAGCCACCCGTCTCTATAAGTTTCCCAATTTAGAAGAGCGGCTTCACGACCGGATTGTTTTTGGTCTAAGCGAGAAACGGCTGCAGCAGAAATTGCTCGCAAAGCCAACTATGAGTCTCCAAGAGGTGCTGGACAAGGTCCTGGCACACGAGGCAGCCAGCGACTCAGGCCAGACCACTTACCAACCCAGCAGCAGCTCTGGGGGATCAGTCCACCATGAAAGCGCTGTGTACGGCGGAGATGATGAAGATGAAGTGGCTGAAATAGACGCGGTACACCGGAGGCTGGACAAATGACAAAACCAAAAGCGTGGAGACCAGGGGGCCCATTGGAGGCCAATGCTATCGAAAAAATACACCAGAGGGTTCAGCGCCAAAACTGCCTCTGGAGGAGGAGTGACCAGTCCCAAGTGTGCTGGATGCAGAGGAAACCATGCAAGGGCGGCCTGCAGATTTCGCTGGGCTAAGTGCCGAGTCTGCGGGAAAACAGGCCACATCACAGTGGTTGTCGGAGTCATTCCTGGGACGAGGATACGTCGCCAAAAGGTACTGCAAAACCCCTAGTGACTGCCTCAAATTCCTTCATGCATTTGAGAGCCGTATCCCACACTGGGGTCCATCAGTTGATCACCCCCAAAATTAAACTAGAGGTCAATTTGCAAGGCGTGCCGGAGCAAGCAGTGGGAACAATTAAGACCGACCAGTCTTAAACTAAGTGATTTTCAAAATGCACCTGTCATAATTAAGGGGTAGGCCACCCTGTTGGTGGGGTTCAGAGAGTTCTGTGGGCATTTGGACATCTTAGTAGTCAAGGGCCGGAGGACTAGCCTAGTGGGGCTATATGGTTTGGAGCTCTGGGATCCATAGCACCCAGGCCAAGAGCCTCAAATCCATCTGCAAAACATTTGCAGATGTATTCAATGGCAAGTTAGGAAACGGGCCACCCATTAAATTCAAATTGAAGCCCAACATCATGCCCATTAGAATTAAACCCTGGAGAGTCCCCTTGGCTCTCAAACACAAAATTGAGAACAAATTAGATAGGCTAGTGGAGCAAGGGGTGTTAGAGGCAGTAGAAGGGGGAGAGTGGGAGACCCCTACAATCACCCCACTGAAGACTAACGGAGAGGTGAGGATCTGTGCTGACTATAAGTGCTCTGTGAACCAGGCCCTTAATCTGCGCACTTATCCAGTTCTGACAGTAAGCCATGTCCTCGTCTCTCTCCAGGGTGGCGCCATCTTTGTGAAGCTGGATCTCGTGCAGGCGTACCAGCAGCTCCCAGTTACCAGGGAGACGGCAGATGCCCAAACCATAGTAACGTACAGAGGAGCTTTCAGAGTTGCTCCAGGAATTTTTCAGGAGGTAATGGAGAAGACTCTGAAGGGCATTCCAGGGGTGTGCCCTTACTATGATGATGTCCTCATTGCTGGAAGCTCTGAGGAAGTATTGGCTGAGCGACTGCAGGCTGTTTTAAGCAGATTCCGCTCTCCAGGGCTCAAACTCAAAAAAGACAAGTGCAGCATTGGCGTGACATCGACAGAATTCCTAGGGTTCAGGATTGATGCCAGGTGAATCCACCCTGCAGAATCCAAGGTAAGGGCAATAAAAATGGCCCCTATCCCTAAAAACAAGAGGAAACTGCAAGCATTCTTGGGGCTCCTTAATTTTTACCACTCATTCCTTCCACACAAAGCAGCCATAGCAGAGCCTCTGCACAGGCTCCTAGACAAGAAGGCTGCATGGAACTGGACCAAGGTCCATGACAAGAGTTTTAAAAACCTTAAGGAACTACTATCCAGTAATTCCTCTGTCACCCACTTCATAGAGTCAAAGCCCATCTGCATCGCTTGTGATGCATCTCCCTATGGAGTGGGCGCAGTATTGAGACATTTAGATGAGAATAGGGAACAGGTGCCGATTGCATACTACTCCCGCACATTGTCTGGGGCAGAAAGTAATTATGCCCAGATTGACAAAGAAGCCTTGGCTATAGTGGCCGGAGTAAAAAAATTCCATGATACCTCTATGGCAGGAATTTCACCATATTCACAGATCATAAGCCTTTATTGGGGTTGTTAACAACAGACAAACAAACCCCTCAAATTCTGTCACCTATGATGCTCAGATTGTCCATATTCATATCTGCATACACTTACAAACTGGTTCACAAACCAGGTAAAGAGATGGGCCATGCAGATGGGTTAAGCAGGTTGCCCTTAGCAAATTCAGACCCTGATCTGGTGCCTGCAGCCCAAATTCTGACCATCCAGGACCTACCCGAGTGACCCTCACAGGCAAAAGACATAGCTGCTGAAACAGCAGCAGACAGAATTCTGACTAGATTTCAGTCGTGGGTGGTCATGGGGTGGCAAGAAAAGAGTCCAGGCCCGGAATTCCAGCCTTACTTTAATAGAAGACACGAACTGTCTGCTCACAAGGGTTGCCTTTTGTGGGGAAGTAGAGTCATTATTCCTGAGACACTGAGAAACAAAGTCATTAGATCTCTACACGAAGGACACCTGGGTATAGTCAGGATGAAAGCATTAGCTAAGAGCTACCTGTCATGGCCAGGGTTAGATAAGGCCATAGAGGAACAAGTTAATAGTTGTTATGACTGCCAAAGGTCCAGACCAGAGATGCCCCATGCACCTGTACACAAATGGGAAGCTACACACACACCCTGGTCCAGAGTTCACATTGATTACGCTGGTCCTTTCCAAGGCCAGCTGTTCCTAGTGGTGGTAGACAGTCATTCCAAATGGCTAGAGGTGATACCAGTCAATAGCATGACTACGGCCAAAACTATCCAAGTGCTCAGGGGGCTCTTTACCACACATGGCCTCCCTGACGTATTGGTCTCAGATAATGGGCTTCAATTCACCTCTGCTGAATTCCAGGCATTCACCAGAGCCAACTTGATTAGGCATGTCACAGCTGCACCCTTCCACCCGTCGACCAACGGATTAGCAGAACGCATGGTATGAACGACCAAGGACACATTGAGGCACATCATCAGTGGCGACTGGCATCAAAGGTTGGCACAATTCCTGTTAGCTCAACACACCACACCTTGCACGGCCACGGGAAAGAGCCCAGTGGAACTTCGTTGGGGCCAGCGCCTCATCACCAAATTGGACAACAGAGTAGCGGCAGAGACTGAGCAACCCAAGCCCTCTATAGAACTTCTCACCAATGACCTGGTTTGGGCAGGGAACTATGGCTGGGACATGCATGGATTCCGGGGGTGGTGTTTGACAGGACTGGCCTCCTGTCCTACATTCTAGGGGTGGAGGGGGATCGTCAGATCAGACGACATATAGATCAAATCAGGAAGTGGGCTCCTGAAGGGTCACAGATCGATCAACCCCAACAACTGACAGCAACAGGATGGGAGGAGAGCTGGTCCTTACAACAACAGGCCCTGGACCATCATGACAGCATGGCTGCAAGGACTGACCCTGGATTGGGTCAACCAGGAACTCTGAGCCAGGACTTTACCACTGACTCTGCTGTCCCTGTTCTGTTCCAGCCTACTACCAGCCCTGCAGAAAAGTCAGGGACAACCCTTTTTCAAAAGTCAATACGCTGGAAGTAAGCCCACCAAATTTATTTACAGAAAACACATCCAAAACAGAATAAACAGAGCAAAACAAATATGAATGACTAAATCAATAAGCTGTTCAAACGGTTGCCTTCAGCAACCAGCACCTCCCACACATTCCCCTTTTAAACAGTTTCAAGGTGTGGCTTCTCTTTGCCTCCTCCCAAGGTGCCCCATTGCCTACCTTTGTTTACTCCTGCTTGTCTGCCTCCTGCTTCAGGCATCCTTGAACAAGGCCAGCTGTGGGTCATCTTCATCCAAGCTGTCAGGCTCACACAGCTGGGTCTGAGGAGGAACCAGATGGGAGGGGCCTGGCTGAGAGCTTTGCGATGCCTCAGAACTGTCCTCTGCAGGCTCTCCAATCCCCTCCTCCTTCTCCTCCTCCTCAGAATTGTCCGATTCAACTGTTGAACCCACAGGCTGACACTGAATCACAACAGTCCCGGGTGAAGAGCAAACTCTGAGGTGGTCTTCCAGAGCTCACAGGCCACCTGCTTATCTCACAGACTATGTTCAATCTTGATGGAGAACAGGCTTAGAGTCAAGTCATGGTTTGCCATTAACCATTGTAAATGTAGGAAAATAGTATGCATGATATTTTGTATTAGATATTTTGTTTGTTCTTTTAAGGGGGAAGGGGTGTTATTTATGGGGGTTTTAGCAACAGCTCGACAATTACCACCAGGTGGCGCTGTACTGTTACTGTATTGGCTGGTTAGCTTTCGGCAGGAGATTTGGATGAATGGATTGGACGAGAGTGTACCTGGCAAGGTATATAAGGGGTACTAGTAACCCCCTTTGTTCAGTTCTGTGCTACCAACAATAAAGAGCTGATGCTGTACTCTTCTGTCTGCTGTCTGCCATGTGGTTCAGAACCCACTACACAATAGCAATGTCATTTTTTCCCCTTTTATATTGACCCAAATGCATTCAAGACAGTTTTTATCGTTGTGCTCTATTTCTGTAGAGATGTAGTTATTTCTTATGTAGAGAGCAACTCCACCTCCTCTTTTATTTGGTCTGTTTCTTTTAAATAATTTAAATCTCTCTAGCTGTGTGTTCCATTTGTGAGTTTCATCTCACCAAGTTTGTGTGATAGCAACAATATCATATCTGCCCTCATTTACCTGAATTTCTAATACATCCTGTTTATTGCTCATACTCTGTGCTTTGGTGTATAGACATTTAAATCCTTTATGACTGACCCTGTGTTTACTTTCTACATAACATATGTGTTGCCTGAGTTCCCCTATTTTCTTACTACCTGTTTGATGATGATGATAATAATAATAATAATAATAATAATAATAATAATAATAATAATAAT
>JAKJMR010000752.1:148080-164359 GCA_024449315.1 Daboia siamensis | reverse complement strand
AGGGTAGAAAGGCTGAACTGGACACCTAATTTCTGCCTGAAGAGCAGTGATTAGTGGTCTTGGTTTGGCACTCACTATTAAAAGCTTGATTTTGCTTGACAGCAAGGTTGATATTCTTATCCACATACACATCTGCATTACATGCACTGATAACCCTTTTAGTTTTACATTGCTGGGGACAGGAATGTTCTATATCAATTAACTTACTGTCCCAATTGTTCAGTTTAAACATTTCTCCTGAAAATCTGTGAATTTAATGCCAAGTAATTCAGTCCCTTTCTTTGATGAATGCAAACCATCTCTTTTGTAAAGTTTTTCATTGGACCAGCTGCAGACATTGTGACTAATATAACCAAAGCCTTCCCCTTTACACCACTCCTTTAGTCACATATTGATTTCTGCTATACACTGGCCTCTTTCTTTTTGTTCCTTATACACTGGTAAAACCTCTGAAAAAGTACACCTACAGCCTACTAAGTCCCTGCTCCAAGCTCTGGATATCATTCTGTGCAGAGAGTACATCTTTTTGGGACAGATCATTAGTGTCAAGATGTACAATAGCATTTGTTGTGTAGTGATTTATTCAGAGGCAGTAAGCGAGACAAGAGGTTGCAAACAGGAATATTGCTTTATTGAGGCAAACAGGAACAGAACTGAAACAGAGGCTTCTGTGCAGCTACTTATACAGTTGACCACTAGGCAGCGGCCAATAGGCTTAAAGGAACACATTCCCACCCCAGAGCAAACCAAAGATCTTCTTGGAGCCAGCTAGTCTGGCTTAGTCAGTTACTGTTATACAGACACACCAATTGAGCAACCTTAACAGCATTCAAACAGACACATGAAACAGTTCAAGTAAATCCCAATACATTACACCCCTCCCCCCCTAGAATGTACACACAATATTAATATTATTAAAGAATAAAGTCTTGTAGATATGGTGGTGGTCTGCATGACCTGCAGACCGTCTCGTGTATCCAGGCAACCCCCGGTTTACCAGCTTGCCCAGCGGGCTGGGTAGAGCAGGGTTCACGAGTTTGTGAGAGTCGGATTGACTCAAGACTCTTTGGCCGGCCATTCCAGGTAGGCCCAAACCAAAGCCCAAAGAAGTAGCAGAGTCAGTGCAGTTGCTGCCTTGTTTGGGTTGACTTTCCCCATCAGGAGACCCATTTTGCACTCCCAGACTGTGTCCATCTATGACCACCTCCCCATTGTACTGACTGCATGAGTCCTCAGAGCGTGTGAACTGCTCTGTTAAACTGCCAGGTGCAAGCTCTATTTGCAGACCCATTGTAAGGTCCTCACTTAGTGGCCGTTCTGCAAAATGCTTCTGCAGCTGATCAATATGGCGGCGAATGACTCACCCCCCCCCCATCCAGAGCCATTTCATAGGAAAGGGGTCCCAAGATTTTGACAATTTTACCTGGCACCCACAAGTTCCCATGCCCATAGTTCCAAGCCCACACCCCATCACCCATTTGCAATGCCCTTGGAGCCTTTGGGCATGCAATGTCTGCTGCCACCCAGTCAGGATGCAACCAGTCCAGTTTTGTGATTAGCTACCTTCCCCAGTGAAGCTCTGCTGGCCTCTTGCCCATTGCTGTGCAAGGTGTAGTGTGCTGGCAAAGAAAGAAATCAGCCAGCCTATGGTGCCAATCCCTGGTCACAATGCACTTGAGTGAAGTAGCTCTGGGACTCTGATCCAGGGCTGTTTCAAGCCACCAGTGTGAATCCATGACAAGACTCTACTTAAAATTTTGTCTGCAGCAGTTTCTGCAGTACATGCCCAGCATGAAGAGGAAACTCAGGCAAATCCTGAATTGACAAGATGCGAGCTGCTGGAGCCGGATCTGGCTCTACCTGTGGCAATGGCAACCTGCTAAGGCCATCTGCATGGCCCATGTCTTTGCTGTGTTTGTGACCAGCCTGTAGCTGTAGGCTGACATAAAAATGGACCATCTTAACATTCTCGGGGACAGTATTTGAGGCATCTGCCTATCTGTGGTAAATAACCCCAACAATGGCTTGTGGGCAGTGAAGACTGTGAATTCCCTGCCATATAAGTAATCATGGAATTTCTTCACCCCAGCCACAATGGCCAAGGCCTCTTTGTCAATCTGATTGTAATTATTCCTTGCAAGCACCTCAGTGGACTCACCAGCGATGAGCACATCATCAAAGTAGGGGCAAACCCCCGGAATGCCCTTGAGCATATCCTCCGTAACTCCTTGGAAGATTCCTGGGGCTAGGCTAACCCTGAATTGAAGGTGTTCAACTTTAAAAGCTCCCCTGTGTGTCACAATTGTTTGTGCAGCCACTGTGGCCTTATCCACAGGTAACTGCTGATAGGCCTGTGCCAAATCTAATTTAGCAAACACCCTTGCAGTGATGCCAAGATGTGGCTAATGACTGGCACCAGGTACGCGTGCTGCTTAAGTGCCCTATTTATGGTGCACTTGTAATCAGCGCAAATCCTGACCTCCCTGTTGGCCTTAAGTGGTGTGGCAATTGGGGTTTCCCATTCACCCCCATCTCCTGGCTGTAGTACTCCCTGATTGACTAGCTTGTCCAGCTCTGCAACAATTTTGTGTTTTAGTGCAAATGGCACTCCACAGGGATTGATCCTAATAGGTGTTACAGCAGGATCAAGCTTAAAGGCTATCGGAGGGCCCTTGTACTCTCCCAGGCTCATGTCAAAAACATCTGCAAACTCCTCACATACTGACGCCAAGTTTGCCGCTTGTATCCGGTGGATCCCAGTTATTTGAATGCCCAGAGCATCAAACCAATCAAGCCCTATTAAGCTTGTTCTCTGGCCCTCCACCCCTTGAATTTGACGGCCAAGGTGGCCTCGCCTTTGACGGCTACTCAAGAATTCTGGAAGTCAGTCAGGATGATGTCGGATGGCTTAAGCTTGGCCCACCTCTTGCTGCAGTTGCACACAAACTGGAAAGTCTCCAGGGAAATGATGGATACAGCTGAACCAGTGTCCAGTTCCATCCTGCAAATAACACCTTGCGGCTTGACTTGAAGCTGAAGTTTGGGCTTAAGGCAGCAGTGAGCTCCCGGTGGTAAACGCTCCAACGACTGGAGCAAAACCTTACTCTATGCTGCCCCAGGGCCCCAGTATCTCTCCTGATTCGATCATCCAATTGGTGGTCCTTTTGGTGATCTTTACAGACTGCTGTGATGTGGCCATTTTTCCCTCAGGCCTGACACATGGCTGTCTAGAACCGGCAGTCAGCTCGTTGTTGGCGGCTGCCACAGCCCGAACACTGAGAGAAAGAAACTGCCTTGTAAGGTGGCTTCAGTTCCTTGTCATGGTGCCATTGGATCTTGTCAGCTTCATGGTCAGGGTTGACGTCTTCTGGAAGTTTGGTGTCCTCGTGGTGGACAGCTTCCTCATGTGGAATGCTTTTGGCAGGCTTCAAGGCCTTCAGGGCTTCATCTGCCATGACTTCTTTTAAGGTTTCCTGGAGCGAGGAAGTCTTTTTTGCAAAAAGGTTTTTGTTCCAACTCTTTGCTCTGTAGTCCACAGACAAGTCGGTCTCGAAATCTTTCTTTCAAGTCTGAAAATTGGCACAGGTGTGAAGCTTGCCTCGTCCTGCTTCGCTGTAGGCCCTGGTACTGGTTCGCAGGTGCTGTGGTTGCTAGCATGGCTTGCTAGGTCAACTGATGGGGGAAACATGGTCCTTGCTAGGTGCTATGCTGGCCTCACCTCCTAGTGACTTGCAGCTCTTCCAATGAAGCAGGATCCCACCTTCATCGCCAGTGTTGTGTAGTGAGTTCTTCAGAGGCAGTAAGCAAGATGAGAGGTTGCAAACAGGAACATTGCTTTATTGAGGCAAACAGGAACAGAACTGAAACAGAGGCCAACTTATAAAGTTGGCCACTAGGCAGCGGCCAATAGGTTTGCCCTAGAGCCAATCAATGATCTTCTTGGAGCCGGCTAGTCTGGCTTAGTCAGTGACCGTTAACACAGACACACCAATTAACAGCATTCAAACAGACACGTGAAACAGTTCAAGTAAATCCCAATACATTACAGCATCCACATCACACTCCTTGCTGACAATCTTGACTATCTTAATGATACACTTCTTGTCCCTCTGGCAGTAGCCCCTGGAAGACACCTGACCTCTTTTAAAATCTCAGTATCCTCTCCTAAATTACAACCCTTATAACTGAATCACCATGAATATGTATCTGTGTACACAATATACACACTCCATATATGCACATATACACAAGCACACATACTCTCCCACACACCATCCTCCAAAGCTTAGATGCACACAAAGTATACTTAATTGATTTAAAGGCACACAATGAATGAAGTGTAATTATTTTTCCCCACCTCATACACATATGAAAGTCATATTTCTGAATATTAGAATGCAATTTGCATCAAACTTAGTTCATATAGACAATAGTAAAGAATATTGGAAACTGCAGCTCAAGATTAGAAGGACCACAGATTGCTCTTATTTATTAGTATGCCACTGTATTCCAAAGCTCTCTATTAAACATAACTGCAACCTGTATTTTAAAAAAAAACAATTTGTGCATAGCCCCACATTATTTTATATAAGGAATTAATGTAATTTGATACTAAATAATATTAACACTAAAAAGGAATAAAGAATTTTTGTATGGTAAATAAGTTAATACAGAAACCATTCTATAGTTTTAGTTATCTACTGTTAATCCTAAATGGTGGGGAATTACATTCACAATGCATATAATATTGCAATTTTTTTCACCCTGAATGTCAACCCTTTTTACACCTAATACCACATTCAATGTCTCAATACTATGAATATGTAAGCTAATTATCTTTTATGAAGAGGAAAATTTAACAGCCATTTTGACTTCAGTATAGATCAAGCATCAAAGAAACAGGGTTGACCAATTTTTCAATCATGCAGTTACTATTCATTAATCTATAAGTTTCCTATAAAACTGATTGAAAATTTAGCCCAGAAATTAAGCATAAAATAGTTAAAATTATAAGTGTTTTAATAAAATTAGCAATACCATATTTATTGGTAGCACATTATTGTTAATTGGTTCATGTAATGGAATCTTAAAGTATCTTTAATAAATAATTATATATACAGGATTAATGACAATCAACTTGCCTAATGGATTTCTGACTCCATTTGTTTGGGTTGCCCACAGTCATCAAGTCTCTCTAGCAGAATACTTTGAGAAAATCTTACAGAATTCATTATGGCATGAGTCATGTCTGGAACTCTCACTTTAACATGCAAGAACTCCCATCAATGACAATTTTGAATATAAAAGGGGAACTCTTTTGGGAGGAAGTCAAAAGCATTTTTAAAATTCCAATTTGGCTAATGGTACTTCTCATTTATACATTTTATCTGTTGATTTTTGCTGTAAATTATATTTTTAGAATGGGTAAGCTACTTGTTTAGCAATCATCTAAATATTCTTTTTCCCCGCCTTCTGTGCCCTTAGCAAAATATAGGCATGAACTAAATTAGTTACAGCAGGATCTGAAATGAAAATTCATTCATTATCAGAATTCATTACAAATCATACCTGAATTCTAAAAGATAAATTATTGATAAATCAACTATACTGGATGAAGATGTGAATCATAAAAATAGAAAAAACAAAAGCAAACCCATTCTAGTTACATCCAAGTAGAGAAGTAGTTACTTCCTTTTAAAATCTATTTTTTCTTTGAAGTTACCATTCCAACTTTGGTTCAGAGATATTTAGTTCGATGTAAGCATTTTATTTATTTATTTTATTTTATTTTAATTCTATTTATATCCCGCCCTTCTCTGAAGACTCAGGGCGGCTTACAAGCTTAGCAATAGCCTTCATTCTATGTATATGCCTGCTTATTAGGGCTTTCACACACACCCCAAGCGGCATTATTACAAAGTCAGCTTATTGCCCCCAACAATCTGGGTCCTCATTTTACCTACCTCGGAAGGATGGAAGGCTGAGTCAACCTTGAGCCTGGTGGGATGCGAATTTGCACTAATTGCAGGCAGCTGGTGTTACTTAAGGAGGCATTAGCCCACTGCTCCACCAAGGCTCTGTTTGGCCACTTTGATATTGCTGGATAAGACATATTTATAGTGTAATCTAGGAAAGTTTCTTCTACATTCTTATATCTGAGAAAAAGAAAACATCTATCATTCCTTTATATTCTCAATCAATGTTTTGAGTCTTTTGTTATATCATATCCAATCAAAAGTATTTAAACAAAGCACCACTGTCACTTTTACAAATATTGTTCTCTGACCCATAGAAGAATTTTAAAAAGTTTATAAAATTTTGAAATGCAAATCTCAGTCAAAATATAAACTAACCTGTTTAAACATTTTACTTTCCAGCTCATCACATTTATCATTTAAGAATTTTACTTTTTTCTTCCCATAATATCTATTTGAATGCTAGGAAAAGATACTAAAATAAAAGAACAAGAACTACTATCATAAAAAAAAAACTATTGTCAAGCTACTTAAAGGTACTATCAGCTATAAGAATGGTCTGAAAATAACTAATAGGCCGATGGTGTTTTTCACTTCAAAGATTATGTGGTAATTGTTTTTTGTATAAGGAAAATCAGCTTCAGACCATTCTGAAGGAAGCACTTCTTTATGATTATATTTTGTTTTAAGAGCACTGTATAATAGAAGTGGGGGAACAAAATTGCTTTCCCAAGCACTTTACTGAAAATAATGCAATAGTGTATGATGAAAAAAAATAGTAAAGAGGAAATATTCAACTTTTATTTGAGTATTCATGGATTTTTTAACAGTATTGAACCTGATAGATGATTGCTGTTCAGTCACCTACCATGACACTTTTGATGTCAGTACAAAACCCTCTTCTGTCTAGAGACAACTGCATACAAAGAATAGTCAGTCCAGGTTAGAAATGTTACAAAAGGTCAAGTAAGCATACCATTAACAATAGATGGATAATGGAACTAATTTTATAGATGACAGTAGATTTTCACTAACTAGGATTTTTCAAAAGCCAGAAACCTTTCTGTTGAAAATGGTTTAGTTCTGAATGTATTACAATGAGCAGAGGTTGGAACATTTAGCGTATAAAGCCCTTTTCAATCTGTTATTCTGCTAATTCCGTGAAGCTTCTTTACATTTTTTTAACTCCCTGAGACTACAAAGGCCCTTAGTGAGATCAGAAATGCAGAATTGGAGGGCTTTTTAGTACTCTTTTTAGAATTTTCACTCGATCTTATAGTACATAGTTAAAGCCTGAATTCCCACTCACAATTTTCAGTCACACTTGTTAATGGCTAATGAGTTGATTCTGAAAATCTGTTCAAACTTTAATGTATAATAAAGTTAGGGTAAAATATGCATAACAAGGTTTTAGAATTCTTTGTCACAACTTAACTAGCAGTGGTCATATGAGGCATCTATATTTTTGGATTCTTGGTGGTCTCTGAACTTTATTTGCAAATGTTTTGTTACCTGACTAGGAAACATCAGCGGGGTTTCATCTGTGTATATATACAGTAGCTTCTTCAATCAATGTTCATGGGTTTATTGTTTCTCCTTGGTAGTTTATTGGATTGTTGTTTACTGCTTGATTTTTTTGTGTGAATTCAGCAAAACCTTTTAGGCTAAGTATTATTTTATAAATAATCAGGTAAAAGTTAATTAAAGAGAAAGTAGCTTGTATGAACTTGTATTGGCTGCTAATTAATGAAATGATTTTTGTTAAAAGTATAATCTGTAAGAAGATAGCATCACAACTATTAACTACTTTTATAAATCTTATGTTGGAATTTTCAGTCTCTAAAGACTTCTAAAATCCTTCTAAAGGAAGTAACAGGCAGTAGAGAGAATTCATTCTTTGCATCAGTTTTCTCACAAAAGAAACTATAGAACAACCTACCAAAAACATAACTCTAAAAAGACACACTAGAAATAAAAATTAAAATAAGCAAGAAAATGGTAAGTGAACATCTGTCTGATGTTGATGAATATAAATCACTGGGACCTGATGGATTACATGCCAGAGTTCTGAAGGAACTGGCAGATGTTATCTCAGAACTATTGTACCATATCTTTCAAAAATATTGGAGCACTGAAGAACTACCAGAGGATTAGAAAAGAGCTGATGTGATTCCCATCTTAAAAAAAGGAAGAAAAAAATAATCAGACCCAGGTAACTACAGACCAATCAGCTTAACATCAATACCTGGGAAGATCCTGCAAAAGATAATCAAAAAACATGTCTGGAAATATTTATGAACAAATAAAGTTATAATTAAAAGCCAGCAAGGCTTTGTTAAAAATAGATTATGCTTCATTACTGCAGGTTTTTAAGAGAAGAATGGATAGCCCCTTATATGAAATGGTATAGGGTCTTCTACTTGATCAGGGGGTTGGACTAGAAGACCTCCAAAAACACTTCTAGCTCTGATTGATTGATCTAATATCCAAAATTATATAAATTTCCCATTGAAACTGTTGGAATGGGAACATCTCTGAAGAAATTTGAGAATCAGATTTTAGAAAATATCTGAACACACAATGGACTACTTTTTGGAAAAAATGCAGATTACCTACAGTGCAGTCAGATAGTATTCAGACCCCCTTCACTTTTGTCAATTTTGTATGCTGCAGCCTGATTTTATAGTTGTTAAAATTAATTTTGTTCTCATTAATCTACACTCGGTACCCCATAATGACATTTCTAAAATTCCATTTTCACTTTGTCAATATGGGGTACCAGCTCTGACTGGATGGTGGGAAATGGAAAGATTCCTTGCAGACAGCTGGTCATTTGCATTCTTTTAGAGAGTCATTGTTGCCACTTGGAGGTTTATCTGTGTCCTCAGGGTTACCTAACTAGTGCAAGTGGGTGTGGAGCCTTCTTGGAAATGCTGAAATGACTGTGTTGTAGACTGAAAATAGATGATGTCGCATCCCTTCCCCTCTGTTGAGATAGGCCTGTTTAATTTTGACATAGATGGCCTCTTTGACCCATCTTTCAAATCAGTGATCCTTTTTGTCTAAAATGTTTGCTGTCTTCAAAACAGTGGCCTTTGCCTTTTAAATGCAGATAGACATGGTGGCTCAGTGGGTCGGCAGTTTGGCAGGTTGAATCCCAAGTGCCGCATAGCAGAGTGAGTGCTTGTTACTCGTCCCAGCTTCTGCCAACCTAGCAGTTCGAAAGCACGTAAAAATGCAAGTAGAAAAATAGGAACCACTATGTTGAGAAGGTAACAGCATTCCATGCGCCTTTAGCGTCTAGTCATGCCAGACTCATGACCACAGAGACGTCCTCGGACAAGCGCTGGCTCTTCAGCTTTGAAACAGAGATGAGCACCGGCCCCTAGAGTCGGAAAACGACTAGCATGCATGTGCAGGGGGACCTTTACCTTATATATATATATATATATATATATATACATATTGAGAAACATAACACTACCATTTTCAGCAGAACTCAATTTGTGAAAGCAAGATGAATTCTCAGAAATCTTATTAATAGACTCTTGACCTTATCACTCCCTACAAGAAAAGGCAGTTTGTTGAAAATGGGAACAATTTGTCTTTTCAGTATAATAATGTCTATAGATTAGATATGGCATAATAAGAATATCATAAAAAGATAATTTTATAACAATGAGAAGATGTCTATAAAGAAGAAAAAACATTTTCTTTAATCCCTATATTTTACATTTATATATTCTGATCAGAATGTTCATTATAGAAAAATCTGATCAGAGTAATGAAGAAGATAGCTAAAATTTCAGAGTCAGCAGATGTGATCAATGACAGTCAATGGGGCTTGGGATTGTTATATCTCACTCAGACAGCTGTTAAATGACTAACCTGAGACATCATTTTCTTCTTACAGAAAAGAAAGTGAATAGATGTTTTCTGTTGAAAATATAACAGCATTTTAGCAGAGAGGAACATACCAGATATAAAGATTGTTTTTACTTTCATTATGACATATAGAGTTTTAAGGCAACACAAAGGGGCCTCTGTCACTTTACAAGATGTCATTGTCAAAATGCTGCCTATTGACAGTAGTGTAATTCCAGATTCAAGCAAAAAGTATGAATATCAAACAAGGCTGCCTTTGACAAATTATAAATCTGTATTGCATTAGCAAAGCTTGTATGGGACAAAGCTAGGTATAAAACACGTGTGTGTGTGTGTGTGTGTGTGTGTGTGGTACATTGTTATTGACGTACTAGACTGAGTTCTATCAAACAGGCCGCTGATATGATCAGTGTGGAACAATATATTTGAGCAAAAGATAACAAACTTCTGAGAAAGTAAAACAGGTCACAAACATTTGAATTTTAATATTAGAGACAATCCCAAATCATCCTGAGGACTTCATAGAGATTTCTTATTTTAGGACCAAAAAATAGTCAGCCTGTCTATATTTGCAGATTGCAATGGAAAGAAAATTATTATGAAGTAGATTTTTCTTGTTGCAGGTCAGTTCACCCATCACTGATTGTCTGCACTTTGCATCAATGGTCCATTGTTTTATTCCAAAAAAACATTTTTGTACTTCATTTATTCAGGCAGTATTGAGCAGATTAAAAATAAGCCTATTCCTAAGACCAGAAACTATAAGTTAATTTTGCAAGGATGTTTTCTTCTATTTAATCTTGTAAACTTTTTCTTTGAATATGAACTACCAGTTAGCTATGAGGCATGCAAGTGGGATGCAGAATGAATGAGGAAGGAACTATCCCAGGGCATCCTACATATGACTATCACTTTAATTTCTATTCTATCAATCTGTATCCCAAAGGTCCTTTTTGAGGATGCAACTGGACTTTCTTGTGTTTCTTTTGAAGACATTTTGCTTCTCATCCAAGAATCTTCTTCAGTTCTGACTAGATGGTGGGAAGTGGAAGAGTTTATATTCCTTGCAGACAGATGGTCATTTGCATTCCTTTAGAGAGTCGTTGAAACCATTTTGGAATTTTACTTCAGGGTCACCCGAGAAGTGCAAATGTGTGTGGAGCCTTCTTGGCTGTAGTATGTTTTCTGCCCTGGGTCCCTTCACTGTTGAAAACAAGCATAGACTGTTGGGGATGAGTCTGTGCTGTGTGAATCTCAAACTGAAGCACAAATGGTTCCTGTAGTCTGCAATATTTTCTGGAAATCCACATACTTTCTCACCATTCAAAGGGTGTTCATCCCAAAGTGCATAGCTAAATGTCTATGGAGGTTCTCATTCATCAGGAGGCAACTAGACTTTCTTGTGTTTCTTCTGAAGACGTTTCATTTCTTATGGTGAGAGAATTAGACTCTTCGGCTTTGAAACGGAGATGAGCACTGGCCCCTAGAGTCGGAAACGACTAGCACGCATGTGCAGGGGAAACTTTACCTTTACTTTTTAAACAATATATACAGTTTCCTTATTTGCTTCTTATTTGCTCCAATAAGATTTTATCCAATTCTGTTTCCTGAGTATTTATCCCTCACTCTTTCTTATCTTTCCCATACTGTGTTTGTATCTGTAAATAGGCCCACCATTCCAATTTTATCCCTCATTGCTCTAGTTCCTGTCTCAATTTCAATTCTCCCACATCATTCATAATGTCTTTATATGTAGTGCTATTCTCCAGATTGAACAGATTTGGGTAAACTATCGCCTCCAGGGTGGATAACCAGACTGGTATTTCAATATATTTTTGTTTTCTAATTTTATTTCAAATTTTGAGTAGTGCTTGTCTAATTCAATGGCTTTGGAAATGTTGGTGTGGCCCCTGTTTATCGTTCCATAGAAATGCATGCCAGCCTAATTGCAAATCATGACCTTCTAATATTAATAGTCTTTTATTCCCTAAAATTATCCACTCTCTAATCCAAGTTAGTGCCGCTGCGTGGTAATATGTTTCCCAGTCTGGTAGTGAGGTATTGGTGTATCTTGATGACATCCTGATATATAGCAAGAATATGGCTGATCATGTGAAACTAGTGTGAGAGGTATTAAATAAATTGTTGAATGCCAAACTATATGTTAAATTGTCAAAGTGTGAATTCCATCAGACCCGACTGGATTATTTGGGCTATAGAATTTCCTGTGAGGGAGATGTGGCGGTGAAGATGCAACGTACTTTCATATATGGTGGACTTGTAAAAAGATCAAAGCATTTTGGATTAAAATTTGGTGGAATATGCAGAAGATATTCAAGTCCGCAATTGTTTTTACTGGGCATTATTACTGATACTACCGTGCTGGACATTAATCTGATGTTGAACTTAATTACGGCAGCGAGACTTTTAATAGGGCAATACTGGAAGAAGGAAGAACTGCCAACTATAGAGGAATGGACTTTAAAAGTTTCCAACCTGGCGGAAATGGCGAAGATTTCAGCATATTTGAAAGACCATTCGCAACAACGATATATTGTGGAGTGGAAGAAATGGATTGATTACATCCAGAATAAATACGGGACTAAAAAGTTTCATCTAGCATTTGAATAAGTATATTGCTTGTAGTCAATTTATAAGAGCTAAAGTGCGAGAGATTTAATAGTTTATTGTTATTAGTATATGGGAGTTTATGATTGTTTACTTTATTTTTATACCTTGTATCCAGCTCTGGGAAGTCGGGGAGGGGGGAGGGGGGAAGGGGAGGGTGAGAGGGTGGGATAGGGTTGGGAAGGGAGGGAAGTGTTGGGGGATGGGATGTAATAAATAAAATGTATTGAAAAACTTTTCAATAAAAAAAAAAAAAGAATTTCCTGTGAGGGCATTGAAATGGATCCTGGAAAAGTGAAAGCTGTAATCGAATGGCAACCCCCAAAGACTCGCAAACAGCTTCAAAGCTTTCTGGGGTTTGACAACTTTTACTGTCAACTCATCCCTTCATTTGCCGAAATTGCTTTATCTCTCACAGATTTGTTAAAAACTGGCAAAGATGGGGGAAAGCTGCAACCGGGCAAGCCGCTAGCATGGACTATGAAGTGTCAAACCACTTTTGAGAATTTGAAAAGACTGCAGTCGAGCCGGTCCCAAAGTACCCCTGCCCGGGGAAGCCCTTTCTGATCCAAGCCAATGCCAGCGATGTAGCAGTTGGAGCCGTACTATTGCAAAAGAACCATGAGGGCATCCTGCATCCCGGTGCCTACACCTCAAAAAAGTTCACCAACAATGAGAGAAGGTGGGCAGTGTGGGAGAAGGAAGCCTTCACAATTCATTGGGCTCTGTTAAACTGGCAGCACTACCTAGAAGGGTGCAAGATGCCTTTTGAAGCATGACTGATCACAAAAACTTAGAGGCACTGAAAACCCCTCGCAAGCTTTCCCCTAAGCAAGTATGGTAGGCACAGTATTTTAATTTCACCTTAAAGTACATACCAGGAGGGGGGGACTTTTTAGCTAATGCTCTATCAAGGTTGCCTCAGTACAAGAGCCAGTGTGAAGAGATTAATGAATAAATCATACCTACACTTCAAATTGCGTCTCAATTAATGCCACAAAGACTCCCATCTTCGAGGGTCCCAAACCCCGATGATCCTGGGACAAGAAAGCTAAAGCAGGAACTGCTCAACAATTAATGGTTTAAGGACAATCAAACTATCCTGACATTTAGTGATGGATTGGTTTACAAAGGAGGGAAATTGTATTTACCCAAAACCCTCCGCCTCCATGCTCTCCAGCATGGCCACGATGTGAAACAAGCTGGACACTTCAGCTATTTGAAAATGCTGTATTTGATTCATCGCCAGTTTTGGTGCCCAGGTTTGAAAGCTATGTCAAAAGCTGTCCTGTGTGTGCTACCATGAAGAGAAGCCCCCTGGTCATGGACCCTTCCCAGCCATGGGAAGAAATTGATATAGATTTTATAGTTGAGCTACCTGAAAGCAGAGGAAATACAATGATTTGGACCATGATTGTCTTTTCTCAAAGCAGGCTCATTTCATAGCTTGCGAAGGACTCCTGTCAGCCCAGAGACTGGCCAAGATGTTTCTTAAGCACATTTACAGACTGTGCAATGCACCAAAGTGGATAATCTCTGACAGGGGGGTGCATTTTATGACCAAATTTTGGAGCGGTTTTCTCAAATTAATTGGCTCATCTCAGGAGTTATCGGCTTTTCACCCGTCTATGAATGGGACATCTGAAAAAGTGAACTTGATGGTAGAGCAGTACTTCAGATGCCATGTGGACTATCAACAAATGAACTGGACTGATCTCCTCCCTTTCACCAAGGTGGCTTATCATAATGTCATGGTTCCGATAGATGAAACCCATTAAAGAACTTCAAGGCAAGAATTCTTTCTTAAAGAACATTTTATTCAGGAAACAAAGTATTGGCACTACATTATTGAACTCATACCTAAATTCCCTTCCCCCAGGTACAAAACAACAAGTTGCAATTCCCACCCCCATGAAGCAGTCAAAAATCACATTCTCCAATTAGCCTGAAGCGTGAGCTTACTCTCTAGCTCCTCAGCCTGCCAAAATGTTATTGGTTTGTGTCCTTGAGTTCCCACAAAGCTGCAAGATTGTTATGGCTAGTTGAGCTCAAGCATTCACCCCATCCCCCCTTCTACATCTGATTTCTAAACAGCAGAAAAAGCAAGCTGTAAGCAGAGTAAAAATGGCTGCAATTTCCCTCAGTTGTCAGAACAGGAACATCCATTGTCATACTGTTGGCAATATCCTTCCACTCCCCACTATCTAGTCAGAGCTAAAGAAGCTTCTTGGATGAGAAATGAAACATCTTCAAAAGAAACACAAGAAAGTCCATTTGCATCCTGAAAAAGCATCTTTTGACTTATTTATTTATTTATTTATTTAATTTTATTTGTATACCGCCCTTCTCCCAAAGGACTCAGGGTGGTGAACAAGGCAACGAATAAAAATACAAAAATACAAACATTAAAAAAGATTAAACAAGTGCCCAGAAACTAACAACAATAAGTTAAAATACATTAAAACTATATTAAAAATCCCAACCCATCACCCATCAGGCCAGGCCGGCTTGTTCAAACAAGTAGGTCTTCAGATCGCGTCGGAAGGAGCGAAGGTCGGAGCCATCCGGAGCTCAACTGGCAGATGGTTCCACAAATCTGGAGCGCCCATAGAAAAGGACCTCCCCCTGGGGGCCACCAGACAACACTCTCTGACCGGTGGCACCCTGAGGAGGCCCTCTCTGTGGGAACGCACAGGGCGGAGGGAAGTTGATACCGGCAGCAGGTGATCCCTAAGGTACTCCAGACCCATGCCATGTAGGGCCTTGAAAACCATAACCAAAACCTTGAATCTCACTCGGAAGACAACTGGAAGCCAATGCAGCTCACGGAGCAGAGGTGTAACATGGCAGTATCGGGAAACTCCCAGCACAACTCTCACGGCTGCATTCTGTACCAGTTGGAGCCTCCGAGTGGTCCTCAAGGGGAGCCCCATATAGAGAGCATTGCAGTAGTCTAGACGAGAGGTCACGAGCACATGAGTGACCATACGCAAGGCATCCTGGTCTAGATAGGGCCGCAACTGGCACACCAGGCGAACCTGAGCGAAGGCCCCCCTAGTCACAGTAGTTATATGGTCTTCCAGGGTAAGCTGTGAATCTAGGAGGACTCCCAAGTTGTGAGCCCTATCTACAGGGGGTAATAGCTTACCCCCCATGGAAAGAGATGGAATAATCTGATTATCCCAAGATGCCGATATGTACAGCCACTCAGTCTTGTCAGGGTTAAGTTGAAGCCTGTTCCTTCTCATCCAGACCTAAACCGCTTCCAGGCAACGGGACATCACATTGAGGGCATCACTGGGGTGGTTTGGGGTCGAAATAAAAAGCTGGGTATCATCAGCATACTGATGATACCCAACTCCAAAACCATGAATGATCTCACCCAGCGGCTTCATGTAGATGTTGAACAGGAGAGGCGAAAGGACCGACCCCTGAGGAACTCCACAAACGAGAGGCCTTGAGGTCGACCTTTGTCCCCCTGCCAACACTGACTGTGAGCGTCCCAGGAGATAGGAGGAGAACCACTGCAAAACTGTGCCTCCCACTCCCAATCCCCTGAGACGCCGCAGCAAGATACCATGGTCGATGGTATTGAAAGCCGCTGAGAGGTCTAATAGGACTAGGACAGAGGAATATCCCCTGTCCCGGGCCCTCCAGACTTAATACCTTTTAATGTTTGTATTCTGTGTTTTTATTGTTGTTAGCCACCCTGAGTCCTTTGGGAGATAGGGTGGCATACAAATCAAATAAATAAATAAATAAATAAATAAATAAATAAATAAATAAATAAA
>JAKJMR010000752.1:98286-140331 GCA_024449315.1 Daboia siamensis | reverse complement strand
AGGATTCTCATCCATGGAATTCTTCCCATGGTCTCTCTAAGTTTGTTAATGCCGATGAAGAAAAACTCCAAACTTGTCCTCTTAAAAGTTTTCTTGGGCATCTTCTTTCAATTGTGTCGGGAGGTTTACATTTAAACCATCATAATAAACCTTGGTGTCAGGTTTATATTCCAAAATTGCAACTGACTACTCTACTACATTATCAGCTACTTGTGAAATTGCCTCAGTGGTTTGGTAACTTTTTACACATATTTGCATCTCTAAAGTAGTTTGAGAAGTTTTTTTTTTTTTTTTAACCTCCTTGGAGCATAGGTAATCTATGAACTGATGGATTTTATTTTTAAAAAATCCAAATACAACTCTAACAATTTGCTCCTACATCTTCTTAACTCCCTCTTTAGTCAAAAAGTAGCATTTCTATAAATCACTTAAAAATTGCTGGTCAATCAGGAATCATAAAAATCAGAAAGTTTTAGCCACCACAACAAAGCAGACCAAACTACAAATTACTAAAAATAATAAACTAGAACCACAACCTTCTGCCCTTATATTTCTCCATCAACTTTGAAAAAAAATATACTCCACACTTCCTTATTTTATTTTATTTTTTTCCATATAAAGCTTTTTATTAGTTCTTTTTTCCTTACATACATATGTTAATTTTTCAACCAGCATGCAGTCTGGGTTCAAAAGCGCTAATACATAGTCGAGTCCTAATCTTTGGTTCTTTCCTCTAGCCATTTGTAGAATGACTCCCAGGTTTGGTAGTATTCTGTTTCTTCTTTATCTTTCAATCTCATAGTTAATCTGTCCATCTCAGCACATTCCAATATTTTTTTAATTACTTCTTCCTCTGGCGGTATTCTTTCATTTTTCCAGTATTGCATGAAAGTTATGCTGCTCTTGTAATGTGTAGAACCAAATGTAAACTTTGCTTATTAATCTTTTCTGGTATTTTACCTAATAAAAAAAGTTCAGGATTAAATACTACATGTTCTCCCAACATTTTTTCTAACCAAGCATGTATTTTTTTTCCCAATAAACCTTTGCTTTACCACTTGTCCACCAAATATGATAATACATGCCTGAGTTATGTTTACATTTCCAACATCTATCTGACAAATTTTTAAACATTTTGCTGATCTTGCTGGTGCCATCTATAAACATTTTATATAAATTTTCTTTATATGCAATTGACATTGTCAATTTATAATTTTTGCCATTTTTCTACTTCTATATTACAACCAAAGTTTTTTGCCCACCTTGTCATTGTTTCTTTAGTTTGTTCACTTTCCATCTCCAAAATTAACAAATGTTATACATTTTCTTAATTAGTTTATCATCAAAAGTTAACAATATCTTTATCAAATACAGTTTGTTCTTTATAAAACCCATACAGTTTCACATCTTTTTCATATCTATTTTGTATTTTTAACTGTGCCCACCATAACAAGTTGATACCCTGATTTTTTCAGTTCTTGTTTCGATTTTAATGTCCCATCAGTATTTAAAATATCTCTATATGTCCATTTTTTTTCAAAATCTACCAAATTTGGATGTGAGAAAGCTTCCGTCATTGATAGCCACCCTGGAATTTTTACATATATTTTAGTTTTGATTTTTTTCCCATACTGTTATCAAACCATTTCTAATATAGTGATTTTGGAAATACTTATGAATTTTATTTTTGCTGTACGACAAAAAAGCGTGCTACCCCAATTGTAAGTCATGTCCCTTCAGATATAACAACCTTTTATCCCTAAGAGTTATCCATTCTTTCACCCATGTTAAAACAGATCCTTGTTAATACAAAGCCCACTCGGGTAGCCCAAAACCTCCATTTTCCTTAGCATCTTGCAACATTTTCATCTTTATTCTAGCTTTCTTTCCTTGCCAAACAAACTTCAAAATTAATGAATTTAACTCTTGGCAGAATTTTTTCTCAAGTTTTATTGGAATTGTTTGAAATAAAAATAAAATCTTAGGCAATATATTCATTTTAACTGTAGCAATTCTTCCTAGTATTGACAGTTGTAAGATTTCCACTTTTCCAAATCTAATTTTATTTGTTTAATAGCCTTATATAATCCTCTTTTATTGTTGAGCATTTGGCTGATAAATATATACTCAATTATTTAACCGTTTTCATATCTGTACCTCTACTGATTCTGACAATTTTTTTTGCTTATCTGTGAGATTCTTTACTATTATTTTAGTTTTTTCTTTATTTATTTTTAATCCTACTATTTCTCCATATTGTTCTATCTTTCCCTACAATTTGGGAATCATCTCCAGGGGTTCTTCCAAAATAAATACTAAATTGTCAGCAAATGCTTGTAATTTATATGTTTCATCCTTTATCCCCAACCCTTTAATTTCTGTATCTTGTCTAATATTTTGATTTAAAACTTCCAAGGTGAAGATGAATAACAGAGGAGATAGTGGGCATCCTTGCCTTCACACTTCCTTATTTTAGCTTGCCTTCAGAAGTCTTTCTTGTTATTTAACAATGAAGAAATTCCCCAAATAGTGAAGTTCTTCAAAAAGGAATAACATGCTATGGCTAAAGAGACCTGTAGATAAATTGTTTTGACTAGAAAGATCTTAAAAACAAGAGAAATAAAGTGAACTCTCTTAGCAATATATAAATCAATCTTATTCACTCTGATGTCCTACATATTACATATCAAGATTTCAGTTATGTTAATTCCTAGCTATGTTGGGTATACTGAAAAGGCACCAGTGAGCAAAAGACTTCCATAAATTATCCAGGCAAAAGAGAAATTCCCTCTTACCATATATAATAACAAGTGGGTTCCAGATATAGCTTTGCAAACATAGATACTTCAAAGCAAGCAACAAGCATAATATTTCAGAGCACATAATGCAAACTTATGATACATCCATTTTGCAGATAACCAGTGTAGGCACATTAGATATGCTTGAATAAGATATTATGTTCAAGTAAATATGCAAGGAATGTAGCCTTGAATATTTTGTACTTGCTTTTATCTTTATAAATATTTTCAGATTTATTATTAAGTTCCCAAAATTATTAAAGACAGCTGATGACTGCAAAACATTATGAAGCTTGAGATGGTCTGTGTCAGAATCCATTTATATCACATGTCATAAATGTATAGGTAGAACATTGTGCTTATTCTGGGGATTCTGCCATCTCTCTGAGGGGGGGGGGGGAGAGGATGGTTACTTAAGGCGATCTTCAAACAACAGGGAAACAGTTGAACTGGGGGAGGGAGGGGGAGAGGCAGATCTGGATCGCATCTTCATTTACAACTGAAAAAGGAAGAAGCAATAACAATAAAACCAAGGAGAGTTCCCTTTCCCATGGAAGGGCCTGACACCTAAGCAAATGATGGGAGCCTGACCAAATGCATGAGAGGAGGGGCTGAAATGGGAATGCTTTATATAGGATTGAAATGTAACTTTGTTAGATTCCGTCTTGTATTGCCACAATCGATTCCATCCTAGTAAACATTTTCCTTTTGGACAAACTTGCATCCAAGAGTTCTTATTTCCTAAGATATGGATTGAGGTGGGTCCTGACAGTCTGCATTTTCCTGCTTGAGCCACTTTTATCCATCCGCCCAGTTTGCAGGAATAAAAGACACTTTTAGAGAACTCAGCAGGAATTATAGCAATTTTTTTATTCCAGAGAGATAAAGAGAGCAACAAGCTGAGTGAGTAGGAAGGACTGCAACATCAGGCATATGGTGCGGTTTGTCACTGTAAACTCATCTGCAATAGTTTATCAAAAGACTTCTATGAAAAACAAATGGCACTTTTGTTGGCAGATTCAGAAAAGAAATTTATTTTTTTAAAGAAAAAGAATTAACTCCCCCCCCCCTTTTTTTCCCCCCTTCTTTTTATCATAGTAATCTGGAAATTCACACTGAAGACAGAGAGTTGAGAAAACTTGAGAACAGGACAGGATCTCTCATGCTGATTTAGGCCAAAACTTCACTTACTCTATATTATGTTCCTGCACTGGCCAACCAATGCATATGAAAATTCATGAGCAAAATATATGCCTCTGAGCAACTGTCTAACATGTCTCTTAGCAACTGGAACTAATATATGGCAATCAATGAGTGATGTCATCAGTGGTGGCATAGCTTTCTTTAACAGATTTGCAAGATGTCCAGCATAATGGCCATTCCTGCATATTAAAGTACTAAATTCTAAACTTCACTATAGCCAATGTAAAGAAGTAATTCAGGGAAAAATTATTGAGATAACTTGGGAGTTTTACAATCTGATCGTTTGGACTGCAGGTAAGAGACAGAACTGTAAATACAAGCAAATGTATTAACACAATCTAGACAAGGTTTCTTCAGAAAGCTACATGCTATTAGAGAAAACTTTCTGTCATCATGGTAGATTTTTTTTTAATGTTGTTCCAAAGGCAACAACAGCAAGCTGAAGTTTTGTCAAAATGAAATCTCTTCTGAGGCTATTTTACTGCTGAATTTCAGTGATCTCATTCCAGGAAGCTGAAAGGATGAACACGGTCTCCCATCACCATGTGTTATAATCTTTAATTTTGAGAGCAGGTTTCCATTGGTGTTGCTTTTTCTTCTTCTTGTGTAATAAATAATTACTAGTATGATTAGGGAATAATATTTACTGTGGTTGCAAAATAATAACAAGACCTCTGAAAAAGAATGTGTTATACCAAAAGATATATTACTGAAGTTCTAGAAAGTATCATCATCTTGTTTTCTCTGCTTCTTCTCCCTTATTTTAAAAATCTTTACTAAGTACTTATGATCACATTGGGCTTACATATAATTTTTCATTTATATTTATATTTGAGAACTTAGACTACTGTATCTAATTATTTCAAAATCTTTATGTCAAGTTTCCGACGTATGGGCTTTTCAAGTGACTCTGAGGCATTGTTTACCTTAAAAGTCCTTTATTAGCCTAATACACCTGCAAATGTTTGCTCGAAGAAAGCTGGAATCTGAAATCTCCGCCCCCTTGCACAATTCTCCACCTTTCTAATTTTGTCATTAATCATATTCTCCTATTAATTTAAAGAATCAGTTTCCCTTTCATTAGAAAACCCGCCAAGCTCTTATCTTCTTTTATTTCAGACGGCCTTGAGGAACAATCCTCCTCTTCCCCCTCCCAATCTCTTAAAGCTATACACAAGTTTAAGATATGAAATGGCTACTTCTTCATCTCTTGTCAAGCAATAACATTTGATGTTAGCAGCATTGACATCCGGCCCCCCTTACAAAAAGGAGAGATCCTGTAATGTAAACAAAACACAAGTTAGGAACTGGCTTTTGGTTTATTGGGGTGTTTCTCATAAAAACTTTTGATAAGTCTGTCAGCTTTCACATCACTAGATTTCGCCCAAATGGCTTCAGACAATGGGTATCCCTTCCATTGTACTAGGTACTGCAATTTTCCCTTTAAGATTCTAGAGTGAAGAATATGTTTCACTTCATAATGGGTCTGGCCTGCTACTATGAGGGGTCCAGGTGCTTTCTTAGGGAGAGGTCTTAAAGTGGAGGTTCGAAAAGGTTTCAGCAAGCTACAATGGAACACTGGGTAATTTTTTTCCCAAAAGTCTGGGTAGTTTCAATTTTACTGTGACTGGGTTGATGATTTTCACAATGGGGAAAAGCCCCAAGAATTTCGGTCCCAATTTCTTATTGGGTAATTTAAGGCGTAAGTATTTGGTTGACAAATAGACCTTTTCCCCAACTTGGAATGTTCGTTGGGGAGCTTTCTTTTTGTCAGCTTACTTTTTGTAGGTCTCAAAAGTCTTTTTAAGGCCACCTTTGTATTTTTCCAAACTTTTTCCCAACCCTTCATCCAATGATTAAGAGTCTGGGAAGCGGAGGGTAACTGAGGGTATTCTGGTATGGGGTTGAATTCTTTCCCTGTGGCTACATGGAAAGGTGTGTAGCCAGTGCTGCTATGTACTGAATTATTGTAAGCCAACTCTGCAAAAGGGAGGACATCAGTCCAGTTTGTTTGTTGGTAAGAGGTGTAGCATCTAAGGCAGGAGTGTCAAACTCAATTTCATTGAGGGCCGCATCAGCATTGCGGTTGCCCTGAGGGGGCTGGGTGGGCGTGGTCAGGATGGGCATGGCCTACTGGGTGGGCGTGGCTAGAGTGCGTGTGGCCTACTGGGTGGGCATGGCCAGCTCTACATCGTTGGCATTAAGGGTGCCTATGGGAGCCTGGTCAGGAGTGGGACAGATCTGAGGGTCTCTGGCAGAAGAAGGGTCTCTGGGCCAGGGCCAAGGCAGTAGGACCATTCCCTCACTGTTTTCAGGATGGCTTCACAGGCCACATGAAACCACTTCGTGGGCCGGATCCGGCCCCCGGGCCTTGTGTTTGACATGTTTGATCTAAGGTATTGTTCCACCATTTTGTTGGTGGATTGTGCAGCTCTATTAGTAGCTGGATGAAAAGCAGTTGATAGGCCTTGAGAAGATCCAATTAATTTAAGAAAGTTTCTCCAAAATTTAGCTGTGAACTGCACCCCTCTGTCTGAAATTATTTGCTTAGGGGCACCATGTAGTCGATAGATATGTTTTAGGAACAACTTAATCAGGCATTGAGCCGATGGAAGTCCTTTGTAGGCAGTAAAGTGAGCCTGTTTTGAAAATAGGTCTATGACAGTCCAAATGACAGTATTTCCTCTATTGTCGGGTAGGTCTACTATAAAGTCCATAGCTATTTCTTCCCATGGTTGAGAAGGTTTGGCCACTGGTTGCAGTAACCCAGGGGTCTTTCCTGGGATTCCTTTCATGGTGACACATACAGTATAGCTCTTGACATAGTTTTCTATATCTCGTTTTAGTCCTGGCCACCAAAATTGCCGGCGAATGAGATATAGAGTTCTTAGATATCCGAAATGTCCAGCCTGTTTGACATTATGGCTGTATTTGATGGCATTAAGACAAAGAGCTTCAGGCAAGTACAATTTTCCCCCCTTGTAAGCCAGACCATCTCTGCATGTTAGGTATGTCTGATTGTCTTTAAACCATTGATCAGTGAGGAGTTCTCACTTTATTTTCTTTACCCCGGGGTCATCAGGATTAGGGGTCCTGCGAGGTGTGAGTTGGGCCGCAGTTTGTGGACCAGGGATAATTGCCTCATGAACTTCTTTGCATTCACTTTTGTATTGTGGCAATTGGGAGAGCACATCAGCTAGGACAGGGGTTCTCAACCTTGGCAACTTTAAGACTTGTGGACTTCAATTCCCAAAATTCCTCAGCCAGCAAATCTGACTGAGGAATTCTGGGAGTTGAAGTCCACAAGTCTTAAAGTTGTCAAGGTTGAGAACCCCTGAGCTAGGAAGTTTTTTCTTCCTGGTATGTACTTAAGAGTAAAATTAAAATGGTTGAAGTACTGTGCCTATCGTACTTGTTTTGGGGACAATTTGTGGGGAGTTTTTAGTGCCTCTAAATTTTACTCTTGTAAAATGCATTTGTATGATTATTCTCTAATTATACCCACCCATGATTTGCAGAAGAAATTATTTTTATTATTTTTTTTTATTAATTTATACTGTTTAAATACTTAGAACATAATAATAGAATCTTTAGAACATAGGTGTTTGCTGATTATAATGCATCTAATACTCACATTAATTATAATATGAAAATATTATGTAATCTTAAAAAGTTGATCAGACAATTTGAGAAAAAGTTATTTATAAAAAATTACCAAAAGCAATGGGCTATAACAATATTATATATTAATATTGATTTTAATCCATAGATAGAAGAAACAATTTAGCCAAAATAATAAATCATCAAAATGTATGAATGAAACTAAACATCACTTTAAAAATTATAAATATATACTGTAAATCTCTCTTTTCTGTTCTATACTACTATGATAAATTCATTTATCCACCTGAATTCTTTATAGCTGTGTATTAAAATAAAACTCATTAAAATTTAATTTTGTTTTCAATATACACCATTGTTTAAATCTTGCATGGATAACTATTTTTATACAAAACTCCTTACAAATGTAATTTTGCTTACAACTTTCTCAGAGATATTACATTTGAACCCAAATTCCTGTATATGAAATTACAAGCACAACTAAGAATATATAACAAACCCTAGGATATGTGACTTGAATAAAAAAATGCTAAAATTCTACAAAAGCACTGAAGTTTATCTTAGTGAAGGTGGGTTTTAATTCTTTGTGAATGTCAAGCAATATGCCAGTTAGAGGCAAGCAGTACTTTTTTTCATTCAAAGTAATGCAGTTAGCAAGTTTTAATGTCATAATTTTTCTGTGATGAGGCTGTGGATGGGGGTTGTCAGATTTTGATTGGTAGTAAAGAAGTTTAGCTAAATGTGGTTTAATGCTAGCATTCATCTTTCTTCAAATTTCAATGAGAGTGAAATTGTAAATATGTTCCAGTGAAATACTACTGCAAAAGAAAAACAAGAAATTCAAGAAGAAACCAGCATAGCTGCACAATGATCTCTTTGACAAACTGAAAGACAAAAAGGACAAGTACAAAAAATGGAAAGAGGGACACTTAATTAAGGCGGATTTTAGCAGACACCAGAACATGCAAAGATGAAGTCAGGAAAGCAAAGGCTCAGAATGAACAAAGATTTGCACCAGAAATCAAGGATGGTAATAAGAAAGTTTCTTTCAACATATTAATAACAAGAAAAAACTCAAGGAACCTGAAGGTTAACTAAAGAGGGAAAATGGCAAGGAGAATACAGGCACTAGGGAGAATGCTTATCTCATTCTTTGGATCAGTCTTAAAATAAAAAGAAATTATAGCCCAACATACCTCTCCCCAAAAAAAACCCTACTGAAAAAGACAAACTAGAAATAAAAATTAAAATAAGCCACAAAATTGTAAGAGAACACCTATTCAACTTTGATGAATATAAATCACCGGGACCTGACAGATTGTATCTCAGAGTTCTGAAAGAGATGGCAGATATTATCTCAGAACCATTGCACCATATCTTTCAAAAATCCTGGAGCACTGGGGAAGTACCTGAGGATTGGAAAAGGGCTGATTTGATTCCCATCTTAAAGAAAGGAAAAACAACAGACCCAGGAAACTACAGACCAATCAGTCTAACATCAATACCTGGGAAAATCCTGGAAAAGATAATTTAAAAAAAAGACAGATCTGCGAACAACTAGAAGCAAACTAAGTTATAACTAGCAGCCAGCATGGGTTTTTTAAAAACAGATCATGGAGACTTCCGGGTGGCTCTTCAGTGGCACGGAGGGTCGGGATCGACCGCCAGCCCTCTGTTCTCGTTAAAGCAGCAAAGCAGCGACGATCAGCTTGAAAACCCTTCCCCTCGGTCAAAGAGGGGAAGAGGAGCATTCTGAGTAGGGGTAGAGCTCCCCTAGAGCCCTACAATATTTATTCTGGGGCTTGAAGGGTGAGAGCTCCCCAAAAGCCCAGAGATACTCTGGATCGGAGGACTTCTCTGCTTTTAAGCAGAGCAAGACGCTGAACCCACTCCTGCTGGATTTGCTTGTTATTTTGAGCAACTGAAGCAGGCAGAGCAGATGCGGGAGCTGTATAAATAGCAAGTATAAGACTTTAACTCTGGAATCTCAACTTTCTTTCCGTTTCAACGATCGTTCTAAAAAGAAAGGGAAGATGGCGCCTGAGTGATTCTTTGTAACAATAATCAAAAGTGTTTGGCTGGAGTTTTTTTTTTAAAGTGAAACTGATTGTTTGGATACTGAAAATTATAAGGATTATAAGAAAATCACAAGAAATCATATGAACTTTAAGAAGAGAATAGTAAGATCTTTTTTTTTCTTTCTTTGATAAGGAATTGATATTATATCAAAACAGAGAATAATAACTTAAAAGTTGATAGCGCCTGACTCTTACTGGTTTAAGATGTCATTAAAACCACCGAAAGCTGTGTCCCCAGGAGTGCAGGGACTTCGCCAGCACAACAATCAAATCTGCAGGCTTTGATACCTCCCCCTTCGTCTTGCCCACAAACTCTGACACTAAAGGATTTGCAGGAGGCTTTGAAATCTCAAACTAAAGAAATAGAAGAAAAGATGGAGAAAATAGATAAAAAAATGAATAATAAACTGGAGTTAATGTCAGAAGAGATTGGTGAAATTAAAGAAACTATGCAGATTAAAAATAAAGAAATAAGAGAAGATATTATATTGGCATTTCAGGGGCTGGCTCAATATATTGAAAGGATGGATGGACGTATGGAAGAATTAAATCAAGGCAATATTGTTCTGGAGGGTAAGGTGACTGAGGCTCAAAATAAAATGGAAAGGATTGAAGATGAAACTGTAATGTTACAATACAGAAAAATGGAATTTGCCTTAAGAGTAAGAGGATTGAAAGAGAATAAACAAGAAGACCTGAGAGAGATATTTGCAAAGGCTTTTGCACCAATAATGGGTTGGCAAACTGAGGATTTTATACAGGAAATAGAGAAAATTTTTAGAGTCAACTCTTGGATTGCGAAGCAGAGGAAACTACCAAGAGACGTGGTGATTTACTTCTCGAAGAGGATGATTCAAAATGAAATTATTCAAGCTTTCTATAATGATAGGTTTCAAGTGGAAAATCAAGAAGTTTTGATATTGAAAGAAATTCCTCCAAAAATTTTAAGAAAAAGGAAAGAGTTTGCCTTTTTGGCAAATGAATTTTAAAAAAGACAGCACCAGTTTAGATGGGATATACCAGCTGGAATAGTGGTAAATTACTTAGGTATAAGATATCGTCTTAATACAATAGGGAAAGCAAAAGAATTCTATTTTAACGTTCTGAAAGCAGATTCACCACCATCTCCTGAAAATAAAAAAAAGAAATGAAAGAGAGAAAAAACAGGCACAAACAGAGGAGAAGCAGACTCAAGCGGAAGGCATTTTGTTGGCTGAAGAAGAAGTACAACTAGCTGTGGATGTGGAGCAGCCTTTGTTATTAATGGAAAAACCTAGAGGCCAAAGAGTGACGTGAGCGGCAGCCAGACGAAAAGCGCAAGGACAACAGAAGCAGCAAGATCAAATTAAAATTCAAGAAACTACTAAAGTGGAAGCAGTGGGAGGAGCGAAGCTGAAGTGACAGGTTCATATGGATCTGCAGGATTTGTTCCAAAAGCTTCTAGTCACGAGAAATGGTGACCAAGTTCCTAACCTGGAATGTTAATGGTTTAAATTCACCACAAAAGAGAAAGAAAATATTTCAATATTTGAAATAATATAAAAATGATGTTATTTGTTTGCAAGAGACACATATTAGAGTAGCGGATCAAAAGTATCTGATAAATTCTAGATTGGGAACACATTTCATTGCATCTGCCTCAGATAAGAAGAATGGAGTAGTTATGTACTTAAAGAAGGACTTAATTGCTAAATTAATTGAGGCAGACACACAAGGACGATATATTGCAATTGAACTTATATTAGAAGGAAAGAAAATACTCTTAGTTGGAATATATGCACCAAATCAACAGCAAGAAAATTTTTATAATTTTTACATGACAAAATAATTCAATGGGATTATAAATCTTGTATTTTAATGGGAGATTGGAATGGAGTTTTGGACACAAGAAAAGACAAAAGAAGGTCTTCTCAAGGAACTTCAAATTGTGCGAAATTGCCTAAATCTTTTTTTGAGCTTAAGGATGACCTGGAACGGAGAGATATTTGGAGAGAGAGAAATGAGGAAGAAAGGGATTTTACATTTTTTTCAGATAGACATCAATCTTTTTCTAGGATTGACTTCATACTAATTACTAATGATTTTTTTCCAGGGTGAAGAAAATTAAGATATGTCCAAGAACATTAACAGATCATAGTCTAGTGTGGATGGAATTGGCGCAAGAGAAAAGGGATAGAAAACCTTGGAGATTAAATGAAAATTTGTTTAGATTTGAGGAAATTGTGAATGAATGTAAAAAACAAATGAGAGAATTTTTTGTTATGAATATGCATAAGGGTACCTCGATTGAAATGGTTTGGGATGCAAGCAAAGCTTATATGAGGGGAGTTTTAATATATTTGAATAGTAAGTATAGATGTAAAAAAGAACAAAAGTGAAAGGAGTTAGAAGAGGAAATAAAGATGAAGGAGAGGGTACTTATTTTGAACCCTGCTGATAAAAAAGTGAAAGAAACAATTAACTTATTGAAAGGGCAGTTCAATATGTTGATGGCAGATCAAGTGGCAACTAACTTACGATACACCAAACATAATACTTTTTATAATGCTAATAAACCAGGTAGATGGTTAGCTTACTTGTTAAGGAAAAAAGAAAAATCTCGGATTATAGAGAAAATAGAATATAAAGGTAAAAAGGTGTATCAACAAGATATTATTAAAAAGGTATTTTTAGAATTTTATTCTAAATTATATGCAAGTGATACAATTCAAGGTTTAGATATAGATAAATACTTACAAGAGGTGAATATCCCTAAGATCACCCAAGAGCAACAGGATGGTATGAAACAGTTAATAACTTCTGAAGAGATTGTTTTAGTAATTAAACAGTTGAAAATGGGTAAATCACCAGGAACAGATGGACTGACAGCTAGTTATTATAAAAATTTACAGTCAGAAATGGTGGAGCCTTTAAGGGATTTATTTAGAGCAATTCAAATTGGGGGAGTAGTGCCCCCATCATGGAGAACAGCTTTTATAACATTGATTCCAAAGGAAAATCAAGATCTTAGTCAACCAAAGAATTATAGACCAATATCTCCTTTAAATGTTGATTACAAGATTTTTGCTAAAATAATGGCAAATAGAGTAATGCACTTAATGCAACAAGTGATACATAATGACCAATCAGGGTTTATAACTGGTAGACAAATGAAATATAATGTAAGACAAATTGTTAACTTACTGGGATATTTGGAAAGAAATAATCAAGTCTCTGCAGCATTGATATTCTTGGATGCAGAGAAGGCTTTTGATCAATTGAACTGGCAATTTTTATTTAAAGTGGTAGAGAAGATGGAATTTGGGGATTATTGTCTACAGACTATCAAAGCAATATATCAAAAACAAATGGCACAAAGAATAGTTAATGGTAATTTAACAGAAATTTGTAAAATTGAAAAAGGAACAAGGCAGAGATGTCCCCTATCACCATTATTGTTTGTTTTAACATTGGAAGTATTATTGATTAAAATACGTGAATTGAATAAGATAAAGGGAATTAAAATTAGGCATCAAGATTATAGACTGAGAGCATTTGCAAACGACTTGGTTATTACTTTGAGTCAACCTAACCAATCGGTTTTAGAATTATTGGATGTAATAATGCAATATGGGCAAGTTTCTGGATTTAAAATTAATAAGCAAAAAACCAAAATATTAACAAAAAATATGACTATAAAACAAAGAGAAGTGTTATAAAAATTAACAGAATTTGAAATAGTTGAGAAGGTTAAATATCTGGGGGTATATATCACAGCTTCGAATGTGAAATTATATAAAAACAATTATGGATTGTTATGGCAAAATGTACAAAAGGAGATTGACAGCTGGAGAAAATTACAGTTGTCTTGGCTGGGGAGAATTGCAGCTGTGAAGATGAATGTTTTACCAAAATTTTTATTTTTGCTTCAAATGATACCAATACTTAAGAAAGATGCAAAATTAAATGAGTGGCAAAAAGGTATTAATAGATTCATTTGGGCAGGGAAAAGACTGAGAGTAAAGCTTAAAATAATACAAGATGTACGTGAAAGTCTTAAGATGCCCAGTTTGAGATTATATTATGATGCAGTTGTATTATCAACAATTAGTGATTGGTTTAATTTAACAGATGAGAGAATATTGAATATTGAGGGGTATGATCTACTGTATGGATGGCATGTGTATTTATTATATGATAAAAAGGAAGATAATGTCTTTAAGACTCATATTTTAAGCAATGCTCTGTTACGAGTTTGGAAAAAATATCAATAACAGAATACCTATATGGGCAATACCCCAAAATGCAATAGGAAATATAAATGTGAAGCAGAAACAAGATGTGATTACTTATAAAGATCTTCTTAGAATGGAAGAGAACATTTTGCAACTGAAACCTTTAAATGTATTAAAAGAAGAAAAGATTGAATAGACTTGGTTTCAGTTCATACAACTAGAAGCTAGATGGAAAGAAGATCAGAAAATTGGTATAACAAGAGTTGATGAACATTTGATAAAACAAATTAGAGATCAAAGTCAATTGCATATAAAAAGGCTATATAATGCATTGATAGAGATTGATTCTGAAACGGAGCTAGTTAAAGATTGTATGATAAAATGGGCTCAGAATATTCAAGAACCTATAATGATGGACACTTGGGAAAAATCTGGGTTAGAAATGTAAAATTTACACAAGCACAAAACTTAAGAGAGATATTTTATAAAATGTTTTATAGATGGCATTTAGATCCTAAGAAAATAGCATGTATGTATCCAAATCAACCACCTAAGTGTTGGAGATGTGGTAGTGAAGAGGCAACTTATCATCATATATGGTGGACATGTAAAAATGTTAAAGCTTTTTGGATAAAAATATGGTGGATTCTTCAAAATGTTTTTAAGAAAAAGATAAGATTTATTCCACAATTATTTTTACTGGGTATTATCTTGGACTGTTCTGTTATAGAAACCAAATTGATGTTACATTTAAGAACAGCAGCCAGACTTCTGGTGGCGCAATATTGGAAGAAAGAAGACTTACCAACAATAGAACAATGGACACTTAAAGTTATGGACATGGCTGAAATGGCAAAAGTTTCAGCTTATTTGAAAGAGCAATTGCAAGAAAAATATATTTTGGAATGGAGAAGATGCATTGATTATATTCAAAATAAATATGGAACTGGAGAGGGGGGTTCAATTTATATGTTTCTTAAACTTTGTAAAACTTTTCAATTAAAAAAAAAACCAGATCATGGCAAAAATTTCATTCTTTGATAAAGTGACTAAATTAGTAGACCAGTGAAATGGACATAATATACTTAGATTTCAGTAAGGAATTTGACAAAGTAGACCACACTTATTGCTTGGTAAGCTAGAAAAAGATGGAATAGACAATATTACCATGATCTTTTTTTTTTTTTTTTTATTGAAAAGTTTTTCAATACATTTTAATTATTACATCCCATCCCCCAACCCTCCCCAACCCTATCCCACCCTCTCACCCTCCCCTTCCCCCCTCCCCCCCCGGACTTCCCAGAGCTAGATACAAGGTATAAAAATAAAATAACCAATCATAAACTCTCATATGCTAACAGCAATAAACTATTAAGTCTCTCGCACTTTAGCTCTTATAAATTGACTACAAGCAATATACTTATTCAAATGCTAGATGAAACTTTTTAGTCCCATATTTATTCTGGATGTAATCAATCCATTTCTTCCACTCCACAATATATCGTTGTTGAGAATGATCTTTCAAATATGCTGAGATCTTTGCCATTTCCGCCAGGTTGGAAACTTTTAAAGTCCATTCCTCTATAGTCGGCAGTTCTTCCTTCTTCCAATATTGCCCTATTAAGAGTCTCGCTGCCGTAATTAAATTCAACATCAAATTAATGTCCAACACAGTAGTATCAGTAATAATGCCCAGTAAAAACAATTGGGGACAAAACTTTATCCTTTTCCTGAATATCTTCTGCATATTCCACCAAATTTTAATCCAAAATGGTTTGATCTTTTTGCAAGTCCACCATATATGAAAATACGTTGCATCTTCGCCACCACATCTCCAACATTTGGGCTGGTAATTCGGATACATACTTGCTAACTTTCTAGGATCTAAATGCCATCTATAAAACATTTTATAAAAGTTCTCTCTTAGATTTTGAGCTTGCGTAAATTTCACATTTCTCACCCAAATCTTTTCCCAAGTGTCCATTGTGATAACTTCCTGAATATTCTGTGCCCATTTTATCATACAATCCTTAACAATTTCTGTTTCTGAGTCAATCTCTATCAATGCAAGATATATCCGTTTAATATGCGCTGGTCCCTGATTTCTAATTTGTTTTACCAAATTTTCATCATCCATCAAAAAACCAATCTTCTGATCTTCTTTCCACCTGGCTTGTAATTGTCCATATTGAAACCAAGTTTGTACAATCTTTTTTTCTCGTAAAAGATTATATGACTTCAAACACCACACATTCCTCTCCAAGCTCAAAATTTCCTTATATGTAGTCACATCATGTTTAAATCCAACATTTATATTCTCTATTGCGTGTTTGGGTATTGCCCATAACGGTATCTTATAATTTAACTTTTGTCTGTGCTTTTTCCAAACTCGCAACAAAGCATACCTCAAAATATGCATTTTGAACACATTATCTACCTTTTTGTCATACAGTAAATATGCATGCCAACCAAATAACAAATCATACCCTTCAAGATTTAATAGTCTCCCCTGTGTCAGATTGATCCAATCACTTATAGCTGATAATGCAGCAGCTTCATAATATAATTTAAAATTGGGCATTCTTAGACCACCTCTTTCGCGTGTATCCTGCATGATTTTAAATTTGACCCGTGGCCTTTTCCCTGCCCAAACAAATTTGTTAATACCCTTCTGCCATTCCTCCAAATTTGAATCCTTTTTGAGAATGGGTATCATTTGAAACAAAAATAAAAATTTTGGCAAAACATTCATCTTTACTGCTGCAATTCTTCCCAATAATGATAGTTGTAATTTTTTCCAACTATCCAATTCTTTTTGCACTTTATTCCATAACTTTTCATAATTATTTTTATATAATTTAACATTTGAGGGTGCTAGATATACCCCCAAATATTTAACCCTTTCAACAATTTCAAATCCAGTTAAACTTTCTAAAGAAACCTTTTGTAATGCTGTCATGTTTTTAGATAAAATTTTAGTTTTTTGTATATTAATCTTAAATCCAGAAACTTTCCCATATTGCGATATTAACTCCATCAATTCCATAACAGAATTTTCTGGATGTGTCAAAGTAATAACCAGATCATCCGCAAACGCCCTCAATTTATAGTCCTGATCTCTTATTTGAATTCCCTTAATTGTTTCCGAATTCCGTATTTTAATCAATAATATCTCCAACGTTAAAACAAATAACAAAGGTGATAACGGGCAACCCTGCCTTGTGCCCTTTTCAATATTACACATTTCAGTCAAACTATTATTAACAATTATTCGAGCTGTTTGCTTCTGATATATTGCCCTAATTGGTTGTAAAAATTCATCCCCAAAATTCATTTTATCTAATACTTTTAACAAAAATTTCCAATCCAATTGATCAAAGGCTTTTTCAGCATCCAAAAAAATCAATGCTGCAGAGATCTGGTTATTCCTTTCCAAAAATTCCAACAAATCAACTATATGTCTCACATTATTTTTCATTTGTCTACCACTTATAAACCCAGTTTGATCACCATGAATTACCTGTTGCAATACCCTCATAAGTCTACTAGCTAAAACCTTAGCAAATATCTTGTAGTCCGTATTCAAAAGTGAAATTGGCCTATAATTTTTTGCTTGAATAGCGTCCTGATCTTCTTTAGGAATTAAAGAAATAAAAGCAGTTTTCCAAGACGGAGGCACTCCTCCCCCTTTTTGAATTGTCTGAAACAGTTCCTTTAATGGCTTTATCATCTCAAACTGTAAATTTTTATAATACACAGCGGTCAAACCATCAGTGCCTGGTGCTTTACCTACTTTTAACTGTTTAATTGCCAAGTATATTTCTTCCTCAGTTATCAACTGATTCATTTCTTCTTTTTGGTCTTGCGTAAGAACCGGGATGCTAAAATCTTTCAAATATAAATCAATGTCCGTTTCATTAATCTTATCACTAGCATATAATTTAGAAAAAAAATCAACAAAGGTTTCCTTAATAAGATTCTGTTGATACACAATCTTTCCCTTATGTTCTATTTTATCTATATTAGAAACCCTTTGCTTCTTTCTTAACATATAAGCTAACCATCTGCCTGGTTTATTGGCATTGCAAAAAGTATTATGCCTTGCAAACCGTAGATTAGTTGCCACCTGATCAGCCATTAACTTATCAAATTGTCCTCTTAACAGCTTAATAGTCTCTTTAATCTTCACATCCGATGGATTCAAAATTAAAGCCTTTTCTTTTTCCTTAATCTCTGTCTCCAATTCTTTCCTCCTAAATTCCAAGTTGCGTCTATATTTATTATTAAGATATATCAACACACCTCTCATATACGCCTTACTAGCATCCCATACCATTTCCATAGAAGTACCCTTATGCATATTCGTTTAAAAAAAAACCTTCATCTGTTTCTTACACTCTTCCACGTTTTTCTGATTTCTGAACAAATTCTCATTTAAACGCCAGGAACGTCGTTCTCTACTGTCTTTTCCAATCTCTAACCAAACTGGGCTGTGATCAGACATAGTCTTTGAACAAATCTTTATCCTCTTAGTTCTAAAAAAAAGGTCATTAGACAATAGTATAAAATCAATCCTGGAAAAAGATTGGTGTCTATCAGAAAAGAAAGTATAGTCTCTTTCTTGTAAGTTCCTTTCCCTCCAAACATCACGTAATTCCATATCGTCCATCATTTCAAAAAAAGATTTAGGCAATTTCGCATGACTTGGGGTACTTCTGTAAGATCCACTCTTATCCATTTGTACATTCAAAACACCATTCCAATCTCCCATAAAAATAAAAGATTTATAATCCAATTGGGTAATCCTGCTGTGTAACAAACTATAAAAATCAGCTTGCTGTTGATTAGGCGCGTATAATCCAACCAAAAGAGTTCTTTTACCTTCTAGTAACAAGTCCACAATAACATATCTTCCTTGTTGATCAGCTTCAATTAACTCTGCTGTAATTGTATTCTTGACATAAATAACCACTCCATTTTTCTTGTTAACTGCAGAGGCAATAAATTGTGTACCTAATCTTGAATTTGATAAATACTTTTGGTCCATAACTCTAATATGTGTTTCTTGTAAGCAAATAACGTCAGTCTTAAATTGGTTTAAATATTGAAAAATTTTCTTTCTCTTTTGTGGTGAGTTTAATCCATTAACGTTCCAAGTTAAAAACTTAGTCACCATTTCTGGCAACCCGAAGCTTTTGAAGCGCGTCATCCAAAATCCCTTTTACATTTTTAGGTCGCGCTCCTCCCACAGCTTGGCTATAGGTACATTTTGAAGGTTCCACAACATTCTGCTGGGCTTGGTCTTGGTCACGCCTGGCTCGTCTCGAAGCAGCTCGGGTGACCCTCTGGTCCTTTGCTTCTTCTACTGTTGAAATTTGAATCACTCCTGGTGCTGTCTCATCTATCTGTATTCCTTCAGCATCATAAGACTTTCCCTCCTTTATTGATTCCAGAAGTGGTATAGGAATTGCTTTTAAAACATTGCTGTAAAAATCACGTGCCTGCAGGACCGTAGCGAGACGGTATCTTGTATCTTCAAACATTACCACCATACCCACTGGAATCTCCCATCTGAACCTGACATCGCGTCGCTTAAGCTCATGTGCTAGAAATGCAAATTCCTTTCGTTTCCTTAAGATTTTTGGAGGGATCTCTTTTAAAACCAAAACTTCTTGGTCAGCAATCACAAGCTTTGTATTGTAAGAAACTTGAATAACTTCATTCCTGATTGCTCTCTTTGTAAAGTAAACAACCACATCTCTAGGTAATTTCCTTTGTCTCGCAATCCAGGAGTTAACACGGAAAATTTTGTCTATATCTTCTGCAATTTCTTCAGCTGGCCTTCCCAGCACGTCTTCGAGAGCAACAGAAACTAATTTTTTCAAATCTTCCTTTAAATTCTCCTTAAGACCCCTTATCCTCACAGCAAACTCCATTTCATGATATTGTACCAATGTCAAGTCATAATCAATTTTATCCACCACATTCTCAGTCTCTAGTATCTTTGCATCCAGTTTAGTATTATTTTGAGTGAGATCCTCCACTCTTTCGTCAAGGCGTTCAATACATATCGCCATGCCTTGAAATGCAAGCAAGATGTCCTCCCTCATTACTGTAAATTTTTCTGTCAGCTTCTCATCCATCTTCTCATCTATCATCTCAGCCAAATGCTGTGAATGTTTTTCCAAAGAATCTTCCAAAACTTTAACTGTTAAGACAGGCGAAGGTAGAGGTGCAGGAGGTGCTAACACTTGCGCTGAAGAATGCGGCAGGGGGGAAGCCCCCGCAGTTTTAGGAAGTTTAGAAGAAGATTTAGCCGCCATTTTTTCCCCCTTTTGCAACTACGCACTTTCACTTTCTAAGTCTTCAATGTAGATTGAGCCAAAGTTCAAAAGTTCACTTACTCCTTATTCTCTTGCATCGCTCTGCCTGCTTCCATTAACTTCCAAAGTCCATTCTTGTAGGCAGGGATGGTTGCGTTCGCCTTGTTCTGCTCCAGGAAAAACGGAGCAGACACGCTGCGCGGCCCGGAGAAATCCAAGCTTCGGGGGGGCTCAATCTTCCAGCCGCCAGAGCTTTAAGCCCTGACGGCCCCAGAGAGCCCTTCCCCTACTTGGAAACTCACCCCCTCCTCTTCTCCCGAGGAGGGGGCTTTCGAACCGCCGAAACAGCTGATCGGCGCTGTTTTCGGCGGTTCTACAAAGCCGCGAAGCTGACAAGCTAAAAGCAGCTGTCGGCGGCGGCACCTTGCCACCCGGAAGTCTCCTTATTACCATGATCTTTTATGAGAAGTTGGAATTGATTGATTGATTGACCTTTTTTTTCCAAAAAAACCTTCCTTTGTTTCCTTGCACATGGTGGCAGTGGATTACAAAGGAGAAAAAGCACAGGGCTGGGAGTCAGGTAAGGAAAGAAAGGTAATTTTTTGGGGGAGCAAGGATTTCTTTCCTTACCTGCCCCACTTGTTCCGAGGCCACTTTCCACTCAGACATGTTGCCAATGGCCCGACCACCCACTTCATCACCCTCCCTCCCTAAGCCTCCAGAGCTCCACCTGCTGCTTTGGTGGCTCTGTAGGCAGAGCTGTGAAGTTCTCGCAGAGAAGAGAACTTCACAGCTCTGCCTACAGAACCATTAAAGTTGTAGCTGAATGGGCAGGTGAGGGGAGTACCTGCCCCACTTGTTCCATGGCCGCTTTCGGCTGAGCTGCATTGGGCACAATATGCGAGGCATCAAAGAGCCACATCATGCTGAAACTGGCTAAATGTTTCAGTAATGGCAACTATATCTTATTTATCTCATGAACTAGTACTTCACATCCACCCTACTTCTTCCCTAATCTATGAACATTCATGTATAGACATTTGACTCTTTTATGGGTCTTGGGTATGTTTCTTATATCTCCTACTTTGTATCCTTTCCATCACTCTCAACTTCATTGTGTTTTTCTTTTTTTCTTCTTCTTCTTTGTCTTTATTCCCTACCTCCTAATATGGTTGGTTATCTAGTGATTTTTGTTTGGAATTAAGTTCTAAAAGTCTTGAAGAATGCCTCCCCTTCGCCCACCTCAATTTTAGTTTAAAGCCCTTCTGATAAGATGAGAGCATCATTTTCTGAATATATTCTTTCCAGTTCTTGTGAGGTTTACTCCATCCCTTATAGGTAATGCAGACCATGGTCTAGGAAACCAAATTTCTCTTAACAACACCAGTTTTAAGCCAGTGGTTCATTTCTAAAATCCTTGGCTCCTTCATTGGATGTTGGTCTTTTGTTGGAAGTATAGAGGAAAACACCACTTGAGCTCCTAATTCTTTAACTTTCTTCCCCAGCTGTTTGTAATCTCCTGTTATTGTTTTTAAATTCATTGTTGTGTCATTGGTCCCATCATCTAGAAGAAAGGGGTAATAATCAATGGGGTTGATTATTTTAGTAAGGTTCTCAATTAAATCTTTGATTTTTGCTCCAGGGAGACAGCATACCTCCCTAGATTGACTGTTCAGTTTGCAGACTATAGTTTCTGTTCCCCCAAAGAATCAGATCTCCTATCACCAATATTCCCCTTTTTTTCCCCTAAGGAAATTTGGTATACTATTCTTCCTGTCACAGGAGTGCTGGGTTGTGTCACCTTTTAAGAAACTATTGGTGACTGCTGTTTTATAGGTGTCTGCATATTTTCTTCCAGGGACAGGCTATGAAAGCAATTGTTCAGTTCCAGAAGGGCTTTGCTAGAGTGGGCTAGGGTAGATAGTAGGGGCTTTGCTCTTGGTTGCTCTTTTATTCTAAAAGTGACATGTTTCCATTGGCCTTCTTCTTCATATATAGGTCATTTTTTTCAGAACCTGTTTGTTCCTTATTGTGTTCAATTTGTGTGTATCAGTTTTCTTCTTTTTGTTCATATATGGGGTCATTTTTTAAGAAGCTGTTAGCTCCCTATCGTGTTTAATTTTGATGTAGTCTTCTTGTTTAGGTTGGGGATTCCCACTTTGTTCATTGAGTTTCAGAGTGGCTGGAGTTGCTTCTAGACCATTTACTCTTTATTCTAGTAACTCATATGATTTATATTTGATACATATATAGTTTTGGTCTTCTGTGGGCATAAGCTCAAACATATGACATATTTTGCAAGTCACTATAATGTCAGTCTCTATATCCATGATTTTTTGGTTCTTTCTTTTTTCTTTTTTCTTTTTCAATCCAATTAACTTTTGAAAAAGAAAATAAAGCACCTTTGAGAAAACTATGAACTAAATGATTGAGAATTTCCATAGATATTCTGAGAGAACTAATTCCCATGAATTACAATGTACACAAGTAGGTCAAGGTAACATAGTAGCTATACAAATCATAGACCTGCTTAAAAGACTAACAACAGTAAGGCAGACCATTGATTTTTTGAATTTCTTATTTCTTATTTTCTCTCTTGATTTTTATATTTCTGTAGTACATCTGCGAGCAATTGTGTCAAGCTGAGTTTCTTATTTTTCACTTAAGTGTATGTTTGGTTATTTCAAGTGCTGAGACATTCCTCTTTTTTTTCTAGAGTATTAGTATTTTTTCTGTCTTAGCTACATATTGTAGTATTAATACAACTGCAGTCAGCAAGAACAATGAATGTTTAAGCATTTATTGAAGTACCTGGAAGGAAAAAGTAACATAGAATTTCACATAATTTTGCTCTTTTTCCACTCCCATAAAGTGATTTAATAAAGTTTAAGACCTGGGACTCCTACTTAATACTGTGCATTTTTTATTTTACTGCTGAACTCAGAATGGCTCCCCAGGCTTTCAGATTTGGACTGAAACTAAATCCTAAAAGCACTTTCTCTAGAAATCCATGGATAGAATAGAATTTTTCAACTATTATTCCACCTGAAGATAGGCACAAGTATATAATTAAATATATCTATTTTACCAGAATATAATTCATTCAGTTTTGACCATTTTTTTCTGATGATTACATATTATATATGCTCAGTTTTATAATCTGAAGGAGCTATTTGTAATACCAATTGCAACTGTACTTTACTTAATATGATTTTGCTAAGCTTGCTTGTTTCAAATATATTTAGACTATAAGGACTGGGGGAACTGAAAGTAGTTGATGGGTGTAGGTTCAAATGCACATGGGTATGTGGAAAGTAATCAGAAGAAAGTCTGCAGAAAGCGCAAAGTTGCTGACCATCTGTCTGTGGTTTAAGGAGAGTTAAGGTATAAAAGACTGAGAGGGGTTCGAGGTCAGTTGTACTTACTGACAGTGCTACAACTACTAATCCAAAGCTGGTCCTCATTGCAATGGGTATAAGTATGTATGTGATTGCTTTGTGTTCTAAATTTCAATAAATAAACCTCTGATTCCTAAAGTGAAATGTTTGTAATGTGATGTCTTGTGTCTTTTAATGGATTTTTTGCACGACAATATAATGTTGATATGTTGGTTGTTGATTTGGAATTTTGACATTAACATTTAATTATTTCTATTTTATTATAGCAGAAATCTGTACACAATTTTTAGTGTACAGCAAAAAATGTAATAAATAATTTCATTGTTAAAATTTGTCCCTTTTTATGTGTACAATTTTTCTACACATATTTTCAAAAGCACAAGTATACATTGACATTTCTCTCTTAATTTAGCTTTTCTTTCATAATTTGCAGTACTATGATTTTCAAAAGCTGTGAAGCATCCATTCATAGAGTGCTTTGATTCCAATGTACTCTCAATGCAATAATCTAAACAAATATGTGGGTTGGGTATATCAGATAATTAGCACTTAAAATACAGGTCAGGATCTCAGCATAGAATTAACATCCATTGATTACTTTATCTACTTTATTTTTATGTATGTATTTCTTTCTCTATATTCCTTACAAGATCTGTATCCAACTGTTGGTCCCAGCTGCTAAAACATTCTGTTGATAAATTGTTATAGTAAGTAAATCTACCTTTTCAAATTCAGTTACATAGCTAAAATAAAGCTAATTGATTTTTCTTCCTGGTATTTTTCATATTGCTTAGGCTGAAATGTTGAATAGGGACTTATTTCCTGTAAGCTTGTGCCATGTTTTGAATTATCAGAGGGACACAAGGGTTGATGTGAGTGCTTCTGATGACAAATTGCCTGCAGGTTATGCCAAAGGTATGTGTCCAGCCAACTGGATAATGAGGGTGATAAGGTGTAGGCAAGCAAGAAAGGACAGGTGGGGAAGGTGGAAAGATAGATGCCACTTTGGATAAAAAACAGACAGGATAAATGAAGAATGGCTACAGACAGCTAAAAGCTAAATATTCAGAAGAGATGGATGAAAAACAGGATATTATCCTATTTGCATAGATCAAAGAGGATGAGCAAACTCAACTTAAAACAGAAATTGTTAGACTATTCCTGAAGGACAGAGCCTGTGAACATGTAGGCTCTGTAAGCAACTTATCCATAAACAAAGGATTAATGGTTGTTAATTCACATTTCATATTTTTCATTACTGTTCTGTTTCAGGTTGCAAATTCAGTTACTAAGCAATAATAGTAATTTACTCAAGACTGAAAAGATAATCAGAAAATGAAGAAATGAAGGAAAACAAAACAGGGTCTCTTAAAAACAGAAGCTTGCCTGAATGGTGACACTTTTAATAGGAGCATGCAGAAGAATAGTCAAAATCCAGTCCAAAATTCAGAAAACCAAATCAGGTTTGTAAGTCAGTCAAAAGGTTAGGAGTTAAGTGATTTATACCAACAAAGTTCAAAAGAACAATATACCAGAACATGACATCTGAAGACTGTTTCTAAAAGAAACTTTATCATGGCAATTTCTTAAATCAGGCTACAGCTAGTTATCTTTAATTAGGACCAGACAACACATGACCCATTGCATCATTTTTGTCTCCATATATAATACAGTCCTGGTCTGTTTTCCTTCACTTCATAATTCTGAGGACAGCCCCAGTAAAGTCTCCTTCCCCCTCCTCCTCCTCACCTGACTGCAGAACTCTCTGCCACTTTGCTGGTGGGAGTGGAAACAAAGGGAATAGTGGACAATGAGGAAAACTGCTCCCCTACTTCCCTTTCTGTCCCAACAGCCCTCTCTCTCCAGGGGGAAAGAAAACTCACCCATTGACCAACAGTACCCACCAGACAGCCCTACCTTGCCAGCAGCACCCAAGTCACTCTCTTTTTATTCCCACACCAGTCACCGTTATTAAGAAATTTCAGTTTTCAGCTTCAATTCCAAAGCAGTTAATAGCTGCTTGCTTGCCAAGCCTTGCTATCAGTCAATTAGGTGCAGGGGACTGAGAAGCAGAAAATAGGGAAGGATACACCCTCCAATTTTCATCCATCTAGATCTTAAGATGCAAGATTGGATCTGCGACACTAGAAATGGAGATTAACATAAAACCCTCTTGTCTTAGAACTACCTCAGTTAACCCACCCATCTCTGCAATATCTTCAATAGTTCATCATCACAAGCCCACATTGTGAATTCTGTAGAATATGCAACAAAAACTTGATTTAATAGCTTTTGGCCATTTTATAAGTATCTGGAAATGGAACAGATATGTGTCCTGCTCCTGTTACAAGAGGTAGGATTCCTGCATTTGGTACAACATTCCATGAGAGAGTCAAAGTGATGTTCCTGTTGCCCTTGAGGCCATTTCCATCATCAAAGAAAAAGTATTTTGATTTCATATCTTTCAAAAGCAGCTTTGGGTTATCTCCTCTCAAGATAATTTTGTCCCAAAGGACAACTTGATTCAATGCATTGTTCTTTGTTGAATATTCTGCTGATAAATAAAGAAATAACAGTTTCACATTCCAATCAAATATACTTTGCAGTTCTGCACTAATGTCAAAAGTAATGACCATTTTTTAAAAACTTAAGAATGGTAAAGTCTCAAACTAATAGGAGAGAAAAGGCTTTAAGGATATGTTTTTCAAACTGCTTACCATATGAGAAGATATTTTAAAATAATAGTCTTGGTAACTTAGTAGTTCATGAACTTCTAAAACTTTTTCAAAGGAAAGAATATCAGCTTACATTTTCATATACTATATTGTCCTATCAAACTGTTGATAATAGCTTTATCTTTTTAGTTTCTTCTCTATTAACTAAAAGCTACTAGGGGGCTTACTACCTGAAAGTAGGGCCTGTGAATCTTCTTGTATCAACATATTGTCCCTTTGCAGACACTCATTATAGCTTTAATAAAGCAAGGTGAAGCAATCTCCTTTTATAATACATTTAGTTGTAATTGTCAAATAGTTTGTGATACTAGTTATATCAGTGCCACATATAGCATTCCATGACAACAATACTATCCCATTTTGGTACATTTTGGTCAATAAATCCCAAGTACAACCAATCTCTAATTTTACTCCAAGCATGATTACACTATTTTATGCAACCTATGATCTCTAAACTAGAAACTAGATGCAAATATAGTGTTGCTACAATTCAGACATAATATAGTGTACTGGCTTATATTAAAGATATATTAGATGGATTTTAATGCTTAACTTTACTAGCACAAATCAATTTTCTATAGGCATTAGAATAAAACTCTATAAATGTTATTGCTTGACAAGAGATGAAGAAGTAACCATTTCATATGTTAAACTTGTGTATTGCTTTAAGAGATTGGGAGTGGGGGAGAGGAGGATTGTTCCTGAAGGCCATCTGAAATAAAAGAAGATAAGAGCTTGGCAGGTTTTCTAATGGAAGGGAAACTGATTCTTTAAATTAATAGGAGAATATGATTAATGACAAAATTAGAAAGGTGGAGAATTGTGTTTTAATATATTGTGCAAGGGGATGGAGATTTCAGATTCCAGCTTTCTTCGAGCAAGCATTTGCAGGTGTATTAGGCTGAATAAAGAACTTTTAAGGTAAACAATACCTCAGAGTCACTTGAAAAGCCCATACATTGGAAACTTGACAGACCACAGAAAACTCGTTTTTTCATTTTTTTTTCTTTTTTTTCTCTTCTGGTTATATAAGTTTTATTAGTTTAGAGTATACAATACAATGAAAATACAAAAGTAAATGGCAGGAAAGATAGGGAAGGAAAAAATGAATAGAAAAGTGGGGGAAGGAAGAAAAAAGAAAAAAAGGTATTGACTTCCAATTTCCTTTGGTGCCGTAAAATAGAATTTCAACATGAGACCTCAATTTTTTATTTTTTACAAAATAACATAAACTAGGACTACAAAAAAACTCTTGTGTGTATGTGCAGTCTCCATACTTAATGCATTTCACTACCCATTTCTTAGAAAGTTATTAATTAATATTTATTCCATGCAAGATTTGAGATGTGCCAAGAACAAACAAACAAACTTCAATTCATATAGCAACCTATTAAATGCATGACTCTGGACAAGTCAGCTTGGTCTAGTGGTTAAGGCTAGAAAGCAAAGACCATGAGTTTAAGTCCCGCCTTAGCCATGAAAAACAGCTGGATGAATCTGGATCATACTCTCTCAGCCCTACTTACCTCACAGAGTTGCTGTTGTGGGGAAAATAGAAGGAGAAAGGTGTGTTGGATATGTTCACTGTCTTGAGTTATTTGTGAAAATAATAAAGGTGGAATATGAATGAATGAATAAAAATAAACTAATAACATTTAATTTAAAATTCAAAAATATAATGAAAACATAATTTATGTTTTTCATAAAATACCCAAACCTTTCAATGTAACTACTGTACACTCTTTATCCCATGCTGTGTTTCCAAGCTCAGTGACATAATAATGTCTTCAAGGCCTTGAAAACAACCAGTAATTTCAGTGCCAAGTTAATCCCTGGGACCCAGCACATGCCGTCTTCCAGAACTAATGGGACAGGTTAGGGCAATTGTGAAAAAAGCAGTCTGTGAAATAATTCAGTTCCATGCCATGAAGAGCTTTATAGGTCATTACCAACGCTTTAAATTGAACCTCAAAGCATACTGGTTGTTAATGCACCTTGCAGAGCAGTAGTCTAATGCAGAGGTCCCTGACCTTTTGGGCACCAGGAGAGAGGTTTTTTCATGGACTGGAAGGGGCGGAGTTTTTCATGCTGCCTGCATCCTATGGATGGGAGTAGTAATAGTGTATACCTTTTTTTAATGAAAATTATCAGCACTTTTGATCAGTGATGTCATCAAAGTAAAGAATCCACATGGTCTTGTGATAGATGATCTCATGGCATCGGCCAGTGACAGCGATCAAATAGAGAAGGCTTTTACACAGTACGTTCATCACAGAAACCTGAGCATTATTCTCATACTACAAAACCTGTTTTTTCAAGGTAAGAAAATGAAAACAATAGCTCTGAATTCCAAATATCTGGTTTTATTCAGCAACCCCGTGATCAGATGCAAATTGTCACACTGGCCAGGCAGATGTACCGCACTAACACAAAGTATTTTTTAGAAGTATTCCAACATGCCACTCACAAACCACACAGGTAACTTTTGGTAGATTTGGCAGCCACCACTCCAGAATTCTACAGGTTGAGAACAGGCCTCTTCCCACCTGATTGGCCTACAGTTTACACAATGAAAAAGAAGTGTAAAAAGCAGTAGCCAGTTACCTTAGCACTAGTTCATTTAAGATGTCAGAGAGGGTACATAGAAATTGGGGGCTTTTAAAAATCTTAGTAAAGGCCGGACCAAGACAGAGAAAAGCCATCTTATGCAATGCTAATAATGACCTATTGGGGGCAATAGCAGAAATAGCTTGGAACACCCTAAAAGGAAACCTTCCTCTAAAATCTTCACAATTCCGGTCTCTAAAGAGAAAGAAAGGTATCATTAAAACGTTGAGTGATAGAAAGCTCTCACTCAAAAAGAAGAAGCAGATCATACTTCAGTTGGGTGGTTTGATTGGTCCCTTACTAGGGACAGCTATTCCACTGTTGACTAGCCTGTTAGCTGGATAAACCATGGACCATGCCAAGAAAATGTATCTGGTGTCGTGTCATCAGATGGAGCAACTACAGGGCAGGCTCCCTACTATGGGGGCTACAGCCACTAACTGGTTGGATGCTGAGATGTGTACCATTCTTCAGAGAACTGATTTGTGTGACGATGACAAGATTAAGCTCTACAGTTCTGCATTGCAGTGGTATCTAAGACTGACCAGGCAAAATGAGTCTGAAAAGGACAGACTGAATCTCATTTATCCAACTGAAGAAACTTGGCCACTTCCAACATTACCAGAACAGCTGCCACAACAATCTCCACAGGACGCAGCGATGGCTGAGATCCTAAGTGGTGTGAGCACCCATTACAGGAAAAATGTGGAACTTTTGCTGAACAAAATGTAACAACATCAGGACATCTCAACCTGGGATGATCACGGTACCTTTTTATACAAAGGGGTCCCTATTCCTGGTACTAATATTTTAGACTTGAAAGGAGCCTCTGAGCATCGGGTCCCTACTGAGAAGCGGAAACCTAAAGGCTGGGATGACTTTATGAATGCTATAGCTGAGGTGAATGTTCCGACCTCTGTGTTGGGGTCTACAGCTGTTAAAGAGTAAATAGAAAAGTTGAAAGATTCTCTGGTTGTTAAGGATGAAACTGCTACTAGCCCTGATTCTGTTATGACAGCCCCTTTTGGGACTCAGAAGCCTCTATTTACCGGTATCCCTTCTAGCCCTTGGACATTAAACCCTAGAAGTAGGTTCAGGTTTGGTGACTGGCTCAATTTGTAAAATGAATAAAAATACAGTGAAACAAATAAAAACGTTAAAGTCTTTTTCTTTATTTTACAGTAAGGCAGGCATGTCTGCATGCACTGGTGATGGTTACAGGTTCCAAGTCCCCTTCCCACCTTTATAGTTTTTACAAACAGCTTTACCATTTGATCATTTTTAATATCGACATTGGAGTACATCTTTAAAATATTTTCATAGTCTACTCCTTTAGTCCGGTTCAGTAGAAAAAATGCACAGTGTTGCTTGAAGGTCACAACCCAGGGGTGTTGCAGTTGACATTGGTGATATGTGTACTTCTCATCTTGCTGCTCTAAAAAATCACTATGGAGCCAGGAAAGTCAGGGCTATCAGGCGGTCTTCCATAAGAATAAAAAAAATGGCCATATCTGGGAGATGGGAAGTAGAGGGCCAGCCAGTGATCATCAGGAGGAGTGTGAGGGTGGGTATTTACAATTAATCCAAAAGGTCTTTTGGAGATTTGTCTCTGGGGTAGCAGGTCACAAGGGTAGACCACTAGAAAGGCTGTATTTCCAGAGAACAAGTGGCGGAATTACAGTATGTCCATACTCACATATAATCAAAAAGCACATTCCTCGTGTGACTTATTTCAATAAGGTTTTCAAAGATTGCATAGAGAATCATGTTGATGGTGTTGGGGAGGGGTTGTGCAAATATAATTTTGACTCAAGTCAAAACAATACAAAGTATACCCTCAGTTAAACTCTTCCCTGCTGATTAACAGCGACCTGTCTTTCATGCCTTTGTCTGTGGCCTGCACCATCTGCATGTACTCCCTCACAAAAAGACCATGCTCATAATCGGGCTTAAGAGGCTTTGCAGGAATCTGCTTGCCATCACAATGCAAGGTGCAAAAATTGACATTGCAGTGTTAAAAATTGAATGAGTTTCTTTCATAATCCCCACTAAAAGATGCATTGTCCACAAACCCAATCACTAATTGTTTAGGTAGCTGCCCCAGAAATAGATTTTCCTGACTACACACAAGATTACCTGCAGGAATGCTGTAAACCTTCATCCCCACTCTATCAATGGGGTATTTGGCATTGGAGGTGAACAAGGCTTCTGAATGACTAAGGCACACTCCCGGGGCTACTTTTACATGTTTTACAAAGAGAGAAGCCGCCAAGAGTTGCACTTTGTAATTCTCATTGCCATCCTTCATCATGCAAAATTCATTTCTGCTTCTTGTGAGTTTGACTTTTACATCAATGCCATTAATTAGCAGTCTGTCTTGAAAAAACAGATCACTATGCAGAGGCCCTAACAGGTCCCATTTACGACCACTGTGTCTTGCTCTCGCTTTGAAACCGGAGTTCCCAGTGGCTGTCAGTAGAGTACTCTCCATGAGTCTGAGTCATCTTTGTAAAAAACTCCAGCTGTAAATTGGGTACCCAGCACATTACCACCAAAGTTCAGAATCAGTTCAATCATGGCCCGATTGTGTAATGAGCCGATCTCCCAAGGTAACCTCCAGCTGATTAAACAGTGACACTATGGGGTAGTTGGTCAGGGCCACCCTAGCCCCATCATCAATATCCAACCCGTCACCCTTTACAATCTTGCAACTCACATACAGCAGGGTGTTGTTTAAATCTGTGTAATGCTCACCATGCCCCATGATAAAAAATTCCAGGGGAGCATTGGGTGTGAGTGCTGATAAAGGAGGGATCTCGACATAGGTACTGTTTTCAATACTGGTCTGTGTAGGCACCAGTTGAAAAAGATCCAGTTCTGATTTAACACATTCCTCTGAAGCAGAATGAATAAATGACATTTTGTATTGGAATATGTCTTCCTTGTCACAGGGCTTCCTCTTCTGTGCACATCTCCTCTTGGTATGACGGGGCTTTTTCACAAGTCTTCTCTTTTTAAACAGAATAGGTGGGCCCAATGCATAATTCTTCCTGGTTATGAACATCCCTGATCCATCCTGCCCCCTCTCAACAACACGGGATACAAGATGCTCCGCAACATCTCTGGCAATGTTTTTGGCAGCTGATTTCACATGCAGCTTAATGATTTCTAATCCTCACCTCAAAAAAGGCATTGCTTTTTGAAAAAGCCCATGGAACAGAACCCCTAAACCTGTCCTGTACATAATGGAGGCTCCTCGGAAACCTGGAAAGCTGCCACCAGCTTGTGCCCTGTAGTAAACCACGTAGACTTGAGAGTTCCCGTGCTCCTTGATCACAACCATTTTTCACTTTTCTGAGGCCTAAAATGAAGCTTGACAATCATCTTCCTGTGATAAAAATGCACGTTTTTGTCCTGGTCGGTTTTGATTTCTATAGTAATGGTATCAATGTGATGTTTGCTGACATCAATACATAATGTGGATGGTCATAGGTCATTGTGACGAAATCATTGTCTTGCCCTCGCACAGGCACACAGTGCAGTAATGGCACATAGAAGTCGCCCGCTATCTGGAGCTCTACAATGTCTGTGTAAACATATAAGGTGCTGAATCCAGGGAACATACCTAACAGATGTCCAAGTTCTCTGCTAACTAGAATGGTGTGTGGTTCATCTCCTTTAAGATTAATTTTTTAACCCACTGAATCATAATGTAGGAATGTCTTAATGTAGGTCTGTCCTTGACATTTGATATAAGCTTGTTCATATTTTCTAATAGATCTCGGATGCTGTTATAGTACCCACTTCTCAAAGAAAAATGCCATCTCTTTCTCTCATTAGCAATTTCAAAATATCCAGGAGAAGTTAATGTGTGCCAACTATGCAGATACGGTATCTCTGCTAGCCCTACTTCCCATGATCCTGGAAGATCCAATGATCTCGCTAATTGAATAGTAAAATTAGAATTTTTGTTTTTGGGGAAAATTGCTGCTGATGCATTGCTGGGTAGGGTGATGTAAAACTCCTCCATATCAAAGATGTTGTATTTAACCCAACTGTTGAACTTCTCTGGCGATCTAGTCCATTTGACTAGAAACTCTCTCTGTTAAGTAGTGAGGGTAGACCGATCCGGACAGATGACAAGACGCCGAGGTTAAGCTACACCTTTAATTGTGGTTGAACTGAGGAGCCTCCACAGCTTGACTCCTTTAAATACTGTTGCCGGCAAGCCGGTGTCCAATCCACATCCTTAAAAGGTCCCGCCAGAACGGCCTGACCAATAGGACGGGAGTTAGGATGCTACCGGCTGTTGCCGGGTGCAGCTCAGCTGATGTTCAGCTGAGCTGTCAGCATACAGTGCCTGGCAACATTCAATATATAACATTCCCTTCCCCTCCCAACAAGAAAATAACACAACAACAACAAACAATAACAACTCCTTAAGAATGACCTATGACCTTACAAAATCCTGCAAATATGCAGGGGGCCTGCGTATTCTGTTAGAATGTCTCAATGGTAACTCTGCCCTTCCTGGGGATTGTCTATGGTCCTCCCTGCTAACCACTGGGCTGGAATTGGGGTCCCCCATCTGTTCCCCCGGGTCCTGGGATGCCTGACTAGTGTCCTGGCTGTCCCCAGTATGCGTGGTTGGCATATATTCAAGTGAGGGCCCTTCAGGAGTTACAGTGGTTGCTGGGGGAGATGCTGATTCTCTGATGTTGGCCTCCCCCTCCGGTTGGTTTTCAGGGGCTCGCCTCCATAACTGGTCTAAATGTCTTCTAGATTGTTGGCCTCCTTCCCCCTCAATAAGATAAGACACAGGCCCAGTTTTAGCAATCACCACCCCTTGAACCCAAAAGTCCCCTGAAGTGTAATTCCTGGCCCACACAAGGTCCCCCACTGTCAATTCTTTTACAGTAGAGAATTGTTCTGGTTCCGACGCCACACGATCTGGGTGTAACCTGTCCAGTTTTGTTTTGAGGCGTCGGCCCCACCGCAGTTCCGCTGGGCACTTGCCGGAGGTGGTGGATGGGGTTGTGTGTTGGCTCAACAGGAATTGTGCCAGTCTTTGATGCCAGTCTCCAGTGATGATCCGTTTCAGGGCGTCTTTTGTTGACCTTACCATGCATTCTAACCAAGGCCGTTAGTCTCCGGGTGGAAGGGGGCAGACGTGATGTGCCTAATCACATTGGATCTGTTGAAGGCCTGGAAATCAGCAGACGTAAATTGTGGGCCGTTGTCTGACACAATGACATCAGGTAGGCCATGTGTGGCAAAAAGACCCTGCAGTACCTGTATGGTTTTGGACATGGTCATGCTGGACACGGGAACAACTTCCAACCATTTAGAGTAACTGTCCACAACTATGAGGAAAAGGTGGCCTTGAAAGGGGCCTGCATAGTCAATGTGGATTCTTGACCAGGGCGTAGATGTTGGTTCCCATTTATACACTGGGTGATGTGGTCGGTTGGGCCTGGTTTTTTGGCACTGATAGCACCCTGCAACCTGATGTCCAATGTCTTTGTCAAGGCCTGGCCACCAAACATAGCTGCGGGCCAGGCCCTTCATCCTAACCATGCCAGGGTGCCCTTCATGTAACGCCTGCAATACCCTGCTTCTCCATTTGTCGGGGACTATGACCCTGCTACCCCATAGCAGACAACCTTTATGCGATGATATTTCATTTCGACGGGTGAAGTATTGTTGGAAGTCCTTGCCAGGGCTTTGCGTCTGCCAGCCAGATGCCACCCAGGCTGCTACTCTGCTTAAGATCCTGTCCTTATTTGTGCTGCTGGCTATGTCTTTGGCTTGGAGGGGTGAGTCAGGGAGATCCTGAATGGTCATGAGATTACAAGCTGGGTCTGGGTCTGGCTCCACAATAGACAGGGGAAGTCTACTTAGAGCGTCAGCGTGCCCCATGTCTTTCCCTGGTTGTATTTTAAGTCGTAAGAGTAAGCTGACAGGAAGACAGACCAACGTAAAACCTTGGGGGATAATATTTGAGGCATTACTTTGTTGGTTGTGAATAACCCCAACAGAGGTTTGTGGTCAGTGAAGATGACAAATTTTCTACCATACAGGTAGTCATGAAACTTTTTAACCCCTGCTACAAGGGCTAATGCCTCTTTATCTATCTGTGCATAGTTCCTTTCAGCAGGTGTAAGTGTCCTGGAGTAAAAGGCAATTGGCTTTTGCTCCCCTGTATCTTCTAAGTGACTAAGCACAGCGCCTACCCCATAAGGAGAGGCATCACATGCTATGCAGACAGGCTTCTCTTCCACAAAGTGAGTGACAGCCGAGTTTCTTGAGAGTAAGTGTTTTAGAGTTTTGAAGCTATTATCGTGTATTGTGGACCATTTCCACGAGGCATTTTTATCCAGCAACCTATGCAGAGGTTCTGCGATGGTTGCCTTGTGGGGTAGGAATGAATGATAGAAATTGATTAACCCTAAAAATGCCTGGAGTTCAGCTTTATTTTTGGGAGTAGGGGCCAGCTTGATAGCTTTTACTTTAGAGTCAGTAGAGTGGATGCCCTGTGCATCTATCCTGAATCCTAAAAATTCGGTTGATTTTACTCCAATACAACATTTTTCTTTTTGTAATTTTAAACCGGCAGTCCTGAACCTGCCAAGCACCTCTCTAAGCCTGTCAGCTAACTGTGTCTCAGATTCTCCAGCGATCAGCACGTCGTCAAAATATGGGCACACACCAGGGATACCTTTCAGCATTTTTTCCATGATTTCCTGGAAAATTCCAGGAGCTACAGCAATTCCAAATTGTAAGTGATTTACGCGAAAGGCTCCCTTGTGTGTGACAATTGTTTGAATTTCAGCTGTTTCGCGGGAAACTGGAAGTTGCTGATACGCCTGCGCCAAGTCAAGCTTGGCAAAGATGGCACCGGACTGTATCGCTGCGAGGACGTGCTTTACCGAGGGGACCGGGTAAGCATGCGGATTCAAGGCCCTGTTTACAGAAGCCTTATAATCCGCGCAAATTCTTATTTTTACATTAGGTTTTAGGGGGGTGACAATAGGCGTTTCCCATTCCCCCCCCTCTACGGGTTCTAGGATTCCTTGTTCCACTAATTTATCCAACTCTTCCTCAACTCTCTGTGTTAACGCGAACAGGACCTGTCTTGCTTTTATTCTTACGGGCAGGATTTTGGGGTTAAGTTTTAAATTAACTGGGGGCCCTGTGTATTTTCCTAACCCACCCCCAAACACATCTGTAAACTCGTTACAGACGGAGTCTAGGCTATTAGATTGGACGTTGTTTATTCCCCCTAGCCAGATGCCCAGGGGCTGGAACCAATCTAATCCCACTAAATTTGTCCTTTTCCCTTCGGTTATGAGAATTTTTAGCTGACCCTGGAATTCTTTAAACTTAACTTGCACTGCGGCTTGTCCCCTTAGTTTAATAGGGGAACGTTGGAAGTCTGTTAATTTAATTTTTGTGGGTGCTATGCCTATCTGCTGTCTGTTTTTAGAACAAATTAGGGAAAGGGTCTCTGAAGAAATTAAGGAGACGGGTGAGCCTGAATCCACCTCCATTAAGCAAGGGATTCCTTCTATGCTGACAGTGATTTGGATTTTAGGCTTGAGTGGGGGGTAGATTGCTGACTGGCAAGCCACTTCCAAATTCTCTATAATCTGGGGTGCCCTGGTCCCTGTGGATTTTTGGGGAAAACTTGTACCTGCAGACTGCTCATCGATGTCGTTTAGGTTGTCACGGTTCCGGGCTCGGCAAACGCATTGTATGTGGCCGTTTTTGCCACAAGCATGGCATTTGGCCCCGCGGAAACGGCAGGATGCTCTGGGGTGGTTGCCCCCGCAGCTGGCACAATTTTGGCTGTTTCCACCGGTGTTCTGGTTAGGGGCTCTAGTGCTTCTGCTGGCCCCGGCCGGTTTCTTTTGCGTTTGGTTGTGGGCACGGTGGTTCTTCCACTTCTCCAGCCTCTGTAAAATGGCGTCTATTTCAGCTTCGTTGGCTTGCTCACCCTCTTCGCTGTCAGTGGTGTTCTCTTGGTGCACGGAGCCATTCGGGTTGTTTTTATGCCTGAGCGCATTCTTTTCGTTAATGGCCTCCTGAGCCATTATTTCGTTGACCACTTCTGACAGGCTTAGAGTTGGTTTGGCTATTATTTTTTGCTGGAGGTGATCATCGCTCAGGCCGAACACAATTCGGTCGTGAATCCGATCCTCCAGGTCTGGGAACCTGCACATTCGGGCGGCTTGTCACACGGTGGCCACGAAGTCCATCGCCGATTCGCCTGGCAGCTGGTTCCTTTGGATGAACCGGAGTCGCCAGTAGATCTCTGACTTCTTAGGCATGAAGTGTTGGCTCAATTTGCTGATGAGGTCAGCGTAGGGTATTGACGAGACTGGATCTGGGATGCTCAGCCCGACAGCTACATCGTACACAGCTGGCCCGCTGATGCAAAGCAATGCCGCTGCCTTCTCCTTGTCTTCCGTGATTTTGTTCACGAGTAGATAACCCTCGACTTGTCCCAGGTGGGACTCCCACTGTCCCGGATGGCGGACATCGAACTCGCAGATGTGTCCGATTTTCGTCATTCTGTCCGGTCTGGATACTGCTCTTACTGGGAAGGAATAAATCAGGAGAGTTTTCTCTTCCCACCTTTCCCGGGTTTACTAGTGCTTCAGCTCTAGTGACCAAGCTAGTGTTCAGCTCAAGCAGTATTCCATCCTCGTCGCCACTGTTAAGTAGTGAGGGTAGACCGATCCGGACAGATGACAAGACGCCGAGGTTAAGCTACACCTTTAATTGTGGTTGAACTGAGGAGCCTCCACAGCTTACTCCTTTAAATACTGTTGCCGGCAAGCCGGTGTCCAATCCACATCCTTAAAAGGTCCCGCCAGAACGGCCTGACCAATAGGACGGGAGTTAGGATGCTACCGGCTGTTGCCGGGTGCAGCTCAGCTGATGTTCAGCTGAGCTGTCAGCATACAGTGCCTGGCAACATTCAATATATAACACTCTGTGTCTCCCCCGCCCTCTTTTTTGTATAATATTCTCTATTCTGTATATGCACTGTTGGTCAGTAGGAACCTTTTGAAGCTCCTCAAAGTAAAAAGCCCCCTTTACATGGTTACCTGTGTAATCATTTAATCTATACACAACTCTTTCCCACCTTGTCTCCAGTTCTTTGATGATGAATATCTCATCTGTATTGGTTGGCTGATAGCCCTTTTCAAATTTACCCCTCAGTCTGGATACTCATGATCTCCCACCTTAAGACATTTTTCCTTTCTTTTACTTTTTAAAGCTACCCCATAAAGCCTCATCCACACATCCCTTTTGTTAGACAAATTTACAGTGTTAGGAGCAGTCCCGATGCTATTATGGTAAGTGCTATTGTACCCCTGAAGAGTATCTGCCAAAATGTCCACATACCAATGTGTATTTCTAGCTGTGAAATATCTCCAGAGTTTGTTTTTTAGGGTTCTGTTAAACCTCTCTATAATGGCTGCTTTAGTTTCACTATGAGTGACAAAATGATGAATGACATAACGTACTAAAAGTTTCTTCAGTGGGATATTCAAGAATTCTTTACCTCCATCTGTCTGTATTTTTCAGGGTGTGCGTCCTGTTTCAAAGATATTCTGGAAGGCAGCTGTAACTTCCGTCCCTGTTTTATCAGATAAAGGGGAGGCCCAGGCATATTTAGATAACACTTCAATAACTATTAAGATGTATTTTTTCCCATGGTTCTCCTTAGAAAACTTGGAGACATCTATGAGGTCAGCCTCCCATTGATGATCTAAGCCAGACACTACTGTTTTATTTTTAGGAAAATAATTCCTGCAGGCTTATGCAAGAATTAATTATGCGTATAAGTGTCTTGGCCTGACAGCCACGTCTTGACTTGTTTCATGGTCAGGTTTTTATCATGTTTTCTAGCTTCCTGAAAAAGGCTATTCACGCCTCCATAACTACCTACACATCCTGGTGTATAATAAATATGGCTTAGAAACTTTTCATGTACTGAAAGAAAACTGACAAATGGTCAAGCATTGATATTAACACAATCTTTTATTGGTTATACAGAATTCAGAGAGGGGACATGGCTCCACCATCAGAAAAATATCCCTCATCACCACTATCAGAATCAGAAGATAAACCCCCATAACATGCTATTTTACAATATGTTGACATGCCTATACCCCCCAAATCATGTCCCCAGTCTCAAGCAAGCCAGTCTTTACACAAATTGCAGCTCTTTAACTCACAGGGTTGGTAGCGTGGTCTCTGGGATAGCTCAGAATCCTAGTTATAGTCTAGATCAGAAAAATCTGCAGAAGCTTTGTGACCACGGCAATTACCACAGGAATATAAAATTGCAGTGTCTTGAAGTGTTTGCTGTCTAGGTGTTATTAATTCAGAGTCTGCAAAATATAAAACATATCCTGCTAGTGTGATATCCGCGTCAGCAGCGTTTACATTATCATAAATAAAAACATATTTACTTACCATTGCAGGGAGATAATGTAGCATCATCATTTCACAGGCTGTCCAGTAAGTACTCTGCACCTCATTGTTAAAGTTACAACACACCCTGCTACAGCTGGGCAAAACGGGCCTGAATAAAAAAATTCTTTATCATAACCCCTGCAACAGATTTTGTTGCATTCTGCCAGCTGGGGCCTTGTGTCAGACCATGTAATGCTAGCTTTTGCAGTTGTTTTAAAAACAGTTTTGGAATCAGAGGTTGCCATCTTCAAAAGATTGGTGGAATTAAATCACTAGCTGTTCAGACCTGCCTGTACAATCTCTCTTGTGCTTGCAATGACACGTCCTTGAGCCTTGAGCCTGTCCAGAATCATTGGGTATGACATGCCCAGGCATGTTCCAAACAAGGCCTAACCCCCTTTTTTACTAGCAGACACAAACACACATGCCCGGATTCACAGCCCTGACATGCCTGAACAAGTCTACTTGCTGCCTGGCTGATTTCCTCTTGTGAGCATTTTAATTCCTATTAATATTCCTTGTCTTTTTGCTCTAGGGGGGCAGGATAAATTTTATTAAGGCCATGCTTCATACGGTTACATGTACATGTGGATTTGAGGGCTCAATTGACAAAATATGTATCTTTAGATTTTTACAAAGGTAAAAACCAGCTGTGGGTTTTAATTATTTTTTCCCCCTGCATTCGAGAAAATCATTTTAAAACCTCCTAGAAATAAATACCTTTTAGAAAAAAGGGGGTTAAATGCAAACCCTGGCTGCCTTTTAGAGACTCTTTTTTCCCCAGCTTTTGAGGTGCTGATTTTTAAAATTCCACAAAAATTAAAAGCATCATTGGGATAGAATGATTAGAAATAAAAAGCATTTTTTTATTTCCCAGCTCCCCAAAGTAGGGCTTGTTCCCCAAAACACAGGCCTCTGTTAATTATTCACTTTATTTAGCTTATTCTGTTTGTTTTGAATGTCCATAGAATTAGTCTAGGGTTAAGCTAATCATGTACCCAGAGACTTGACTGCCTTGACTTATTGATGGGTGTTAGGTTCAACACACCTTATCTGAAAATAGGGCTGCTAGGGTTACTCTTACTTATCTTGATGGGCTTTAAACCAACATGTCATTTCCGCTCACTTTATCTGAAAATAGGGCAGTTACTTCCGCATAGGTCCATGATCTGCTGACGTAATCACCATCATGTGGGTTTGTTTACTTTGATGACATCACTGATCAAAAGTGCCGATAATTTTCACTAAAAAAAGGTACACACTATTACTACTGATGGGGATTCACTTGTTTGCACATACCAGGTTCTGACGTGCCATGGACTGGTGCCAGTCCTGATTGGTTCAAGATTGACTCAGCCTTCCATCTTTCCCTAGATGAGGATCCAGATTGTTGGGGGCTATAAGCTTACTTTTTAAACAGCTTAGAGAGTGCTATAAAGCACTATGAAGTGGTATATAAGTGTAAGTGCTATTGATATTAAAATCTAATTTACACTATCTGTAATACATGTGTATGAAGGGACCAGAGAGTGGTATGTACATTTCACCATTAAATAGATTTTTTTAAAAACTTACTAACAAAATCTTGCCTTACTATATTTATATCATTTGTATAAATGATATAAATATTAGAAGATTGATTTCTTTTTTGGCCTTTAAGTATCTTATTTTGCATATACAATTTGTGAAATGGATAATTTAGAATCTTTATGTTGACAAGATACAGGTTATTATGTGTTATTGTTGTTTTTAGACCTAGGTTTGATGAAGAAGATGCACTATTTAACATTTAATTTCTGACATCCACAGGGTATCACCAATTTCTAATTTGCACATATTGTTTTCTGTTTTCAGGAAAAAAAAATACCTATATTTTGCCTTCTGTTTTACCAGTATTAATTAAAACATCTGATCAATCTCTGGAGTCAATTTCCAGATTTCTGAACTGAAGAAGAGGTGACAATGACACCAGAAAGCATTTCACAGTCTTGGGACCAGCTAAAATTCTCTAACACTTGAGGTAACTACTGTAGCAGATCAGGTAATCCCAGGTATAATAATTTTCACAGTTATAGCATCTGTCTGACTTTTGTGAAGATTCTGATCTTTAAAAAGTATGGTTTAGAGTGTGTTTAGAATTTTCCCTATTTCAATCAAAATGACCCTGCTTGCATTTAAATTTTATTTAGCTACATTAGGTGTTAAAGTCGTAATGATTCATATTATGTGCATCTGAAAGAGGACATGCATTATCTAAGTGTTGTGAAGCCATATAGGTTAGGGCATGGGTCAGCAACCTTCAGCTCTGGAGTTGCATCTGGCTCTTTCAGCCTTCTCCTGCAGCTCCCAGTCGTCCTCCACCATTTGCAGAGAGAGAGAGATAGTGACAGAGAGAGGCACTTGTGCTTCCCTTCTACATACACTTGTGTGTGTGTAAAATAGAGTGGCCTCACGCTGTTCTCCAACAAGCTGACAAGCTTATTGGGCGGACCTTTACTGCATCTCCGCAGGAAGCAGCAGAAAGCAGAAGCTCTCTCTCTCTCTCTCTCTCTCTCTCTCTCTCTCTCTCTCTCTCTC
>JAKJMR010000752.1:78913-98276 GCA_024449315.1 Daboia siamensis | reverse complement strand
TCTCTCTCTCTCTCTCTCTCTCTCTCTCTCTCTCTCTCTCTCTCTCTTACACACACAGAGAGAGACACACAGAGAGAGACTGAGTGGGGGAAGACAATTGGCAGACCAAGGGCAGGAAGCCAGCCCAATAAGAATTGTTGGAGAACAGCATGAAGCCAGCTTACCAGGTGAGCAGAAGATCGGAGAGAGGGAGAGGGGGGAAAGAGAGAGAGAGACGAAGAGGGAGGGAGGGAGGGAGGGAGAGAGAGAGAGAGAGAGAGAGAGAGAGAGAGAGAGAGAACTCATGCACAGCAGCCTCTATTTCTTTTTAATTAAACTTTTCAATCAAGTTTGCCCCCCTCACGCGAGAGAGAGTTTTGCGGCTCCCAGTGTTTTCTTTTCTCTGGGAAATGGGTCCAAGTGACTCTCTGAGTGTTTAAGGTTGCTGACCCCTGGGCTAGGGTTATGAGCAGTAGTGGGATTCAAATATGTGAACAACCAGTTCTCTTTGTGGATGCTTCTTCCAGAAGTCCATTCTGGGCCTGGGCAACAAAAAATTAGGTACCAATTCCGCTGAAGTGGTGTGAACTGGCTGAATCCCACCACTGGTTATGAGTTGGGTACTATGCAACAGACTTCCCTACCAAATATTCACATTACTTTGTATCTTGATACATGGACAATTTGTACACACAGAAGGATCATTTTTGCTAGCTTCTCTTTTCATATATAGCTTTCTTCATTTATATGTTTGTATATGAATGAAAATCCTTATGACAGCCAAAAATTACAAATCATCAACAATTTCAAAATTATGTAAGAAATAGAAACCTATAATTATATAGTATATTTAAAAATGAAAATAAACCTTTATGGAAAAAAAAATTTACCAATTCAAACTCTATTAAAGATGCAATGTAGAACTCACTTTAATGTGAATTCCAAAGCCTCAGTACTGATGTGATTAGAAAAGATTTGACATGAACATATACAGTTTAATTAATCAAATGTAAAGTTGGCAGGAGAATTTTTTTTTTAAAAAAATAAGAGAATGGAGAAATACCTTGGAATTGCATATTATAGATTTTTTTTAAAAAAAAATAGTATAGCATCAGCTCATAGTAGCCACTTTATTTTTTTTTCTAGTCTTTTTTCAGAAAAAAACAACCATTCCTTTCTGAGTTTCTAATCAACCAATAATAATAATAAAACTCTACTTACTTAATTGAATTAGTTCATTGAATTAATTGTCTAAATAAATTTTGTTTCCATGACCTACATATTAAAATGCAATGGATAAAATAAACTAGGATAAGCCATAGTCTGAAAAAATTTCAGAGGCATTACAAGTTACATAGGATATGTCCAGTTCTTTCTGCTTATATTAGGAATTAATGTATGATCTCATAAACTTAAATCTGACCTTATATTCTAATCTTCCATTCTTATCAGCCTCCTAAACTAGTTCTTCTCAAAACCTAAAAGAGAATATGAAGCCTAACTCGTCCTGGCTCTCTGCCATGTTCAAAAATCAGGAGCTAGCCTAAATAAATTTATGATATTAAAATATAATTATAACCTGCAAAGAAGATTTTGTCTTTTCTCACCTTCACTTTTCAAATGTCTTCTTGGCAGAGCACTAGGATTAGTGGAGGCTCTGATTTAGAAGCTCTAGAAGCAACTGATACAATTGTTCCATAAGATTGCTGTCACTGGGGAAAAATAGAAATGAAGGGACTTCACCTTGTTTGTAATCTCTCTTTTGCTTTCTGTCGGATTCATTCATATTTTACCTTGGAGTATTTAAAAAAATGGATTTGACAAATGTACGGATGATAGGAAAGTGAATGGCAACCAACATAGTATTTTCATATGCATGCAAGACAATATATTTCACAGTAAGAGTTTCTGGGGCACACATAATGTCACTAATACATTGTATTCAATTGGTTTGGAATCTGATTCATTTCATAGCTTCTATGAAATGAATCCATGCCTTTTCTTGAAAAATGCCGGCCTTATTATTGGCAATGATCACAAGATTAGAAATATATTCCTAATTTTAAAATAGGAATAAAACATGATTCTCATGATAGCCATTGACTATTTTGTAACAGAAACAACTATAGAGTCACCTTAAATACCTTATGTTCTCTTTTATTATACATGGTTGACTCATTACTTAGCAATGCCATATTTTTCCTTAAAATAGATTTAGGTTTTCTTCAATGTGTTTTCTGAATGAAAGGAAATGTGCTGATAGAAAATGACTTTACACACTTACTATGCTAGAAGATGACACATTTCTAAGGCTGTATATTTACTTTCTCCATTTGTTTCAAACTAAAATGCCATTTTAATGAAAAAAGCTGGCAGACTAAATTATACTTATTACCATAGTTTTATTTCTGGCAGATTAGTGATTTTTTAAAGTATAAAATTCTAAAATTATAATAAATCTTTCCACTCAGAAATTGCAAAAAAAGCTATTTCAGACAGACAATTGTGCTTTGAATAAAAGCACAATTTTTCTTCCCTGTATGAAGATGCAGCTTTTTAGTGAAGGGATTGAGAAAGCATTCTTGTCAGTATACATACTCTAGTTTTACAATATAGGCTCACTGCTTCTCAGCAGAAGTGTAAACAAACAAGCACTTGGGCGCCACTCAAGGCATTATTGACATTCGGACTATGAAGAAGCAATTCTATCCATTTTTCTTTGCCAAGTCTCATTTTTCCTGCTACAAGTTCTATTAAGTTCTGTTTCCATATCAGCTTTACAGAATCATCCAAAAAAAGTGAAAGTGAAAATTCATGTACTTTGTGTGTGCTTAGATACTTCTTGCAAGCAGTTTAGTATATGATGTATTCTAAAATACCATCCTCAATGCATGCAATATATACATTTTTATGTTTATTCCTAATTATAGCCAAATAGATAGGGAACCAAATTTTGGAATGCAATCTTGATTGATAAATATAGCAGATGTTATAATAAATGATGGAAGAGTGAATTATTTTTGAGTATGAAGAGTGAAGTTATACTTTTACCAACAACCAAGATATTCATTTAGTTAAGCATCCTGTTTTACACAATGATTATGTATCTACAGTATAATGGGTGCACAATACCATCAATTGTTACTTAGAGATGCACTGCATCTCAACTTGGCTTACACTCATTTGTGCACAAACTGAAGAAGGTTGTTTGGAATTGTGGGGCCAGAACTGAGCCTCTATAAAACTGAAAGTTAGAATAGCATTCTTTATAAGAATTCCTTTTTTACCACAATAAAGTATTATCAGTTGGATCCACTGCAGAAATATGACATGATGTTATTATCAGGACACAGACCAAAAGAGCAAGTTCCCACAATAATAGAAATATAAATTCTGATAGCCAGTATGGGTTGGTAGTTAAAAGGCTGAATTAAAAGTGGGGAAGTCTGAGTTCAAATCTCTCCTGACCATGGAGCTCACTGCTTATTTTGAGACTTTCATTGTCTTTCAGTCTCACATACCTCACATGATTGTTATGGGGATAAAATTGGAGATTGGAGTGCTACATATACCATTTAGAAGTCCATAAAAATATATAATTAATAATTAATAATAATAATAATAGCAACACAGGTTAATGTCCACAGTTTAAAAAAATAATTTTTATTTTTATTAAATAAAAAAGGTAAAGGTTCCCCCGCACATGCGTGCTAGTCGTTTCCGACTCTAGGGGCCGGTGCTCATCTCCGTTTCAAAGCCGAAGAGCCAGCGCTTGTCCGAGGACGTCTCCGTGGTCATGTGGCTGGCATGACTAGACGCCAAAGGCGCACGGAACGCTGTTATCTTCCCACCGTAGTGGTCCCTATTTTTCTACTTGCATTTTTACGTGCTTTCGAACTGCTAGGTTGGCAGAAGCTGGGACGAGTAACAGGCACTCACTCTGATATGTATATATGTATATATGTTAAAGTATTCACATGTTAAAAGGTTACGTGTAATAAGTTACTGAGGGAAAACACGGCAGACAGGAAAACACAGTTGTCAGATTGCCGCCGGCTTCCGCGCAAGCGCAGGAACTGACAGCTCCGCACATGGACTCGAGCTGTCAGAAGCCGGCTCAGCCGATTGGTCCAGCAGCCGGGCGGGAGAAAGCCAGGTCGGGGATTGGAGGGAACAACTTACAGCTGGCTATAAAAAGAGGACAAACCGACTGTCAGGTGCCCAGGTTCCTGAATAAACAGCTGAGACCAAGCCTGCTGTCTCCGCGTCATTCCTGTAACCCACGAACATCGCACTGGCGACGAGGATGGGATCCGCTTGCTGAGCTGAAGTCACTGAGCTGAGGAAGGGCACTCCTTCAAGTCACTCAGAGCTAGTCACTAGGAAGTTATAACTTCCACCTCACAGCAAGCCAATGGAAACCGACACAGCATGGCAGCGTTCGGCCAGATACGCGAGTTTGACACCAGATACCCCGAGCGATGGGAATCACACCTGGGCCAAGTTGAAGGATTCCTGCTGGTTAGCAAAATAACCGAAGACAGGGCCAAGGCAGCTGCCCTCTTGTACTTAAGCGGACCTGCGGTGTACGACGTGGCTGTGGGGCTGTGCAGCCCAGAACCGGTCATGCAAGCAACATACGCCGAGCTGACGGAGAAGCTCAGCAAACACTACATGCCAACGCGGTCGGAGATCTATTGGAGGGTCCAGTTCGCGAAACGATGCCAACTACCAGGAGATTCGGCAGCCGACTTCATCGCAGGAGTAAGGCAGGCCGCCTGCTGGTGCCAGTTCCCCGACTTGGAGGACCGAATAAGGGACCAGCTGGTCATAGGACTGAGAGACGAGCGCCTCCAGAAAAAAATCATTGCCAAACCAACCCTGAATCTAGCTGAAGTCACGAGAGAGATTCAGGCGTATGAAGACAGCCACCAGGGAGACACTGCGAAGCCAGGATACGGGCAAGCCGGTTCCATAAATCAAGGGGAAATAGCCCACAGGGACAGCGGGGACCCGGAAGACTTCAGCGACGTGGACGCCATCCACCGTCGGTTCGAAAGACTTCAGACATGCAAACCCGACAAAGGAGATGGGGCTAGACCCAGGAACAACAATCGAGAACCGCGAACCACCTGTGCCAGCTGCAGAGGAAGCCACATGCCGGTTCAGGAATGCCAAATGCCACAACTGTGGAAAAGCCGGGCACATCAAAACAGTGTGCCGGAGCCGTAACCGAGAAGACCTCCACGAGGTCGAAGCAACGTCCCCAGGTATGATAGACCCACAAAACCCGACAACCGTGCCCCCCAGGTACCTGGTACAGGCAGTAGACCAGGATAGGGGGCGGGTAGACAGCAGTTTGAACCCGAAATTTAGAATCAAAGCTAGGCTACAGGGACTACCTTGCGAACTGGAGGTAGACTCCGGCTCCGCAATCACCTTAATCTCGGGGAAGACATTCAGGGAAATTTGCAGTAGAAACCGCAGACAGATCCCCTTAAACCCACCCAAAATAATACTGGCGGACTACCAAAAGTCCCCGATTCCCTTGAAGGGCCAAGCAAAATTATGGGTGGAGTTCAAGAAATTCCGGGGACTCCTAAATGTCCTAGTCACCCAAGAAGACAGATCCAACCTAATCGGGCTGGACTGGTTTAAAGCCCTAGGGATTAAGCTAATGGGCATCCATGCAACACAGGCCGCAAGCCTCGAGAACGTCTGCAAACAATTTGCAGACGTCTTCGACGGCTCCCTGGGCAAATATACAAATATATTTCCCTGAAATTAAACCCAGGGGTCTCACCCATAAGAATTAGAGCAAGAAGGGTCCCCTTCGCCCTCAAAAAGAAGATTGAGGACGAACTGGACTGTCTTGTCAAAATAGGAGTCCTAGAACCCACTGACGGAGGGTCCTGGGAAACCCCTATAGTGACACCCATCAAGCCAAATGGCCAAATTAGATTATGGGCGGACTATAAAGCTACGTTAAACTGAGCGCTGAACGCACATGCTTACCCGGTCCCCGCAGTAAAAGACGTCCTCTCCTCTGTCCGTTCCGGCGCCATCTTTGCCAAGCTGGACTTGGTGCAGGCGTATTTGCAACTCCCTGTAACTCCTGAAACCGCAGATGCGCAGACGATCATTACTCACCGCGGAGCGTTTAAAATTAAACGCCTTCAATTTGGCATTTCGGCAGCCCCAGGAATTTTCCAAGAAATTATGGAAAAAACATTAAAAGGAATTCCTGGGGTGTGCCCATATTTCGATGATGTTCTCATCACCGGAATAAATAGGGACAATTTGGCGGACCGCCTGTCAGCTGTTCTGAGCAGATTCAGAGCGGCAGGTCTAAAATTACAAAAAGACAAATGCCAAATAGGGGTCCCCTCAACCGAGTTCCTGGGGTACAAAATCGATGCCCAAGGAGTCCACCCAACGGACTCCAAAATAAGAGCAATAAAAGATGCACCAACGCCAAAAAACAAACAAGAGTTACAGGCATTTTTAGGACTCTTGAATTTTTACCATTCTTTTTTGCCACATAAAGCCACCTTAGCGGAACCATTACACCGCCTCTTAGATAAGGGACGCCCTTGGTTCTGGACATCAGAACATGATGCCAGTTTTCAAAAACTGAAAAACGCCCTGTGCAATAGTTCCACAGTCACCTTGTTAAGGAAGACCTTCCCCTTTGCATCGCCTGCGATGGATCTCCATACGGGATTGGGGCAGTCCTCAGCCACACGATGCATACGGGCATTCAAAAACCGATATCATTCTATTCTAGGACCCTCTCCAAAGCCGAAAGGAATTATGCCCAAATCGATAGAGAAGCTCTGGCCATCGTTGCTGGAGTTAAAAAATTCCACGATTATCTATACGGAAGGAATTTCACTATTTATACCGACCACAAACCCCTTCTTGGTATTTTTACATGGAACAAGTTAACCCCACAAATTTTGTCGCCTAGAATTTTAAGGTGGTCGACCTTCTTGTCAGCTTACTCATTCGAATTAATACACAAACCTGGGAGGGAATTAGGACACGCGGATGGCCTCAGCAGACTTCCCCTGTCCGGCGTAGACCCGGACCCGGCTCCAGCAGGACGTATTTTAGCAATCACAGAGCTACCTGACTCCTCCTTGACGGCAAAGGATATCTCCTCTGCCACAGTCACTGACAAAACTTGCAGCCGAGTATTACATTGGGTCACAGCAGGATGGCCTGCTTCATGCCCAGGACAGGAATTCCAGGCATTCTTCGCAAGAAGACAGGAGCTGTCATCCCACTTGGGATGCCTCCTGTGGGGAGATAGGGTGATAGTACCAGAAAAACACAGAGACAGAGTCTTGTTCACACTTCACGAAGGTCACCCAGGGATTGTAAAGATGAAAGCCCTGGCAAGAAGTTATGTCTGGTGGCCGGACATAGATAAAAGCATTGAAAGGCACGTTGCGGGGTGCTACCCGTGCCAACTAACCCACTCAGCTCCACCGCAAAGCCCAGCACATAGATGGGAGACAACAAAAAATCCCTGGTCCAGGGTCCATTTAGATTTCGCCGGACCGTTCCAAGGGCAAACCTTCCTGATCGCGGTAGACAGTTTTTCCAAATGACTTGAGGTAGTTCCAGTCCACAACATCACAACGGCTGCCACAGTACAGGTACTGCGGGGGCTGTTCGCCACACATGGCCTCCCCGACATATTAGTTACCGATAATGGAGCCCAATTTACCTCTCGTGACTTTCAGATGTTCACGAGGGGCAACTCTATTAAACATATCACATCGGCTCCGTTTCACCCCTCCTCCAACGGATTGGCAGAGGTTATGGTACGTTCCACCAAAGATGCCCTCAGGAAAATAGTTAAAGGAAATTGGCATCGTCGGCTGTCCCAGTTCTTACTCGCCCAACACACCACCCCTTGCACCACCACAGGGAACTCGCTGGCCGAGCTACGATGGGGACGTTGCCTCACCACCCGACTGGACAGGTTGCACCCTGATAGGTCTGCACCAGAAGCAGAGCGTCCCCTACCACCAAGGTCCTTTGAAATAGGACAATTCGTATGGACCCGCAACTACGCAGAGGGTCCCAAATGGCTGCAAGGGGTCATCATTGACCAGACTGGACCACTTTCATATTTAATTAACACAGAAAGCAACGGACACATTCGAAGACACACAGAACAAATTCGCAACTGACAACCCCAAAACATTTCACTGCCGGCGCAAGCTACACTTGAAGCACAACGACAAGAATTCGAACCTGCAGTTAACCAACCGGGGGGAAGGGGACAGGAGAACGGAGAACCCCCCCGTCGTTCTAGCCGGACTAGACGACCTCCATCGTACTTACAGGACTACGAATGGCACGGCAGCCAGCAACAACGGAAGGAGACGGAAGATACCAATTCAGGGGAGGGGTAAGGGGTGATATGTATATATGTATATATGTTAAAGTATTCACATGTTAAAAGGTTATGAGTAATAAGTTACTGAGGGAAAATATGGCTGACAGGAAAACACACGGCAATCTGACAGCTGTTAGATTGCCGCCGGCTTCTGCGCAAGCGCAGGAACTGACAGCTCCGCACATGGACTCGAGCTGTCAGAAGCCAGCTCAGCTGATTGGTCCAGCAGCCGGGCGGGAGAAAGCCAGGTCGGGGATTGGAGGGAACAACTTACAGCTGGCTATAAAAAGAGGGCGAACCTACTGTCGGGTGCCCAGGTTCCTGAATAAACAGCTGAGACCAATCGCACACTCTGCTACGTGGCACTCAGGATTTGACCCGCCAAACTGCCGACCTTCTGATCGACAAGCTCAGCGTCTTAATCCACTGAGCCACCACGTCCCTTTTATTAAATACACACCAGTAAATACTTAGAAATAGCTTGGTTCAGTTTCAATTAGACTTGAAATTGAATGTAAATATTCAATTTGATTCATAACTCAGGGCTTTGTATCTGCCATTGATAAGCATGGAAAATCAACAAATGCTAATAATATCTTTACTTTTTATCTGAATTTGATATAATTTAAAAGTACATTATACCTTGCTCAGAGAATGAAAGCAGAATGACTATTGTGTTAGGCTTCTTTTTATTTTTTTAAAGAATGTAATATTTGAGGTTGGTTTGGACTTTGATAGAATTAGATACCATATTCAACCACAATTGCTATGTCTGTGAAAATAAAACCTGTGTAGGACAGAAGGGTATCTAATAATAGTCCAAGTTTCCCTAGATGAAAGAGAATCTAATCTATCAAATCCCATTGAGAATAAAAAGGGAAAGAAAATTGAGGAAGAGACACAAGAAATATTAAAAGGGCAAGTGTGATCCATCTCTTATGGATAGCTCATTTCTTGGTTTACATTGAGAAATTACTCCTAAATGTGGCTCGGGGTTAAATGGAATCAATGGCAAAATCCTAGATTTTAACATAGAAATTACTGGATACTGGTGACAAAAATAGTGGCAAAGGAGAAAGAGTCTTATTCTTTCTGAGTTACATCTGAATTACTAAAGTACCCTTCACATACTGTACATTTTTCATATTCCAATTCCACTGAAGTTAAAGTTTATAAAACAACAGAGATCTCCTGCAGCATTCTATTTCTACTGTAAGTCAAATGTTGGACTGATGGTGACAGAATCCTGAAGAATTGTTCACTACTATCATCTCCATGTTAATGAGGAGCAAAGAAAGTAACTAACGGCAGATCTGCATTTTCTCCTTCACACATTATTAGCAGCTCTTACTGTTTCCTGAGTGGAGGAACAGATGACATTATCTCCCTCCTGCTCCATGACCATTGCAAATGCAATCTGTATCTGTGTTTTCACAAATTGATTCAAAATTGCTGTTTTCCTAGTTCAACACTCTTAAGAGTTGAGAGTTTCCAGCTTTTGTTCCACACTAGTGGCAACCTGAAGTACAATTGATTATTGTATCTATCACACCCTGTCCCATCCAGCTTCCTTGTGCAGCCAATATGTACTAGGAAGATGGATTGCTATAACCTCCACTAGATTGCAGCTTTCTGTTGATCTACCAATGGACCCTGATATCATCACCCTTTGAAGCTAATGCTCCATCCAGTTGTTACATTTTTCAGGGATATTGTTTGGTTTCCTCCCTCCTCCCTCCTGCTGTCCCTCTCCTTCCCATCTCCTGACCACAGCTTTCTTTCCCTGAATGTGCCAAAGGAGTAAAAAAAATCTGCAACATAATACCAGGATGGAAACCATAACGTGCTGAAGAAACACTATAATATTGAAGCTGATGCATAGAATCATATGTATAGTCCTGCAGGTAATCTGAAGATTACCAAATAGTTTTCTGTGGGTAATTGTGATTATTTTGTGTTGGAGCATTCCAGACCAATGAATCCATATTAATAAATGTTTGATTTGAGGCAGACTCCTCTATGGAATAAAGAAATCATCAAATATTATGGAATGTCTTGGAATAAGACACTTTTTAGTGACTTTATTATTTTGAACAGTTCTCCCTCTGAACAATTCTTAACAATATTGAACAGTTCTTAAGAACAGTTATTAAGAAACTCTAAGAAATTGGAAGTTTTGGCTGCAAATTGACACTTTCTGCTATGACAATTTGAAGAACCTTTTAGAGTGTATACATAAATCTTTCAACCTCCTCATAAGGCTCTGTCAATGATACCTAAGTGTAAATAAAAATAACAAGAAAGTTGAACAAATTCTATTTCTGAAACAATGGCCAGTTGTCACTTTTGAGAACAGTAAATATGCCATCCACAGAGAAAACATTATCTAGCTTTGGAATCATTGGCTTGAGATATGACAGTGAGCAATTGTACTACAGAATGACAACTGTAATATCAATAACAACTAAGAATAGCTGCCATTAAGGAGATCAAAATAATCTATACTGAGTACAGAAGTGGCCATGATGGAGGATAACCCATGAAGTGGCACAAAACTGAAGTGCGAGTCTGCCACTTGAAGTAAAAGCAGACTTGAAGATCCATTGAACAAATATATGAAAAAACCAAATATTTTCTCATAGGAGTGCTCTAGAATGTATAAGCTATCTGGTGACTTTACTGAATCAACTAACTGTATGTCACCAGAAAGATGTCTAAATAAATAACTAAATGACTGCCACAAAAAGGAATCTTAGCTCAGTGACGATGGTCACCATCAGTATCAACCCAAAATGAGTAATAGCTGCTGTTTAAGGAATCATGTTGAAAATACTGTTCACATGTGTTTTCTATTGATCATGGTCACTTGTAAGCAGGAATCCTATTTATGAAAGAGATTACACTTTGGGAACATCATATGATAAAACAAAATGTATATGTTCCTTGGTTAAAAAAAACCTAAGTAGATGTCTGAGAAATAATCAGATGAATATGAAAAATAAAGGTGTCAGAATCCATTTATATTTCATTTGTAACTCCCTATCTGTGCAAATCTAAATCTCACCCCCTTACTGGATTCTGCCATTTCCAAGGAGGGAAAGAGAAGGCAGGGTTGTTAAGAGCCATCTCTATCCCTTAGATGCAAGGTTTGTTTATTCAGCCTACCTGGAGGCCATCACAAAAGACCAGGGAAGAAACTCTTTGAACTAAGAAAAACAAAGAAAGAGGGAGGGGGAGAATTCTGGTTTGTATCTCCAACTGAAATGTGAAGGGGAGGAAGTAATAATGTTGCAAATGTACTGGGGGTCTCCTTTCCCAGGAGGAGTTTGACACCTGAAACTTGACTGATCCGGTACTGACCAAATGGCCTGAGGGGAGGGGTTATTACTCGGAGACACTTTAAAAGTATCGATCTGTGAGACAGTTTCCAGATCCTGTCTAGATTATCCACTGTCAACCATTTTTTAGTAAAAGTTCCTGTTTAGACAATCCTGTCTCCAAGAGTTCTTCTTTCCTAAGATGTAGATTGGGGTGGGTTCTGACATTAGACAGGATCTGCATTAAGAGTCAACCTGGAAGGGAGAACCTTACCGGGGGACTTTGCAAAAAATACAATGTCTAACAATGAAGCAAGGGAGGAGGAAAGGCCCATGGAAAAGGAACTTTCCCCCTGAACAAAACCCCACCAACGATCGGAAGCTCAAGTGTCATATTCCTCTGGGGAAGAGGTGGTGGAGATGCACGACCGCAAACCACGGTGATTGATGGACCTTGGAAAGAAAAGAGAGTGGAAAAAGGCATTGAGGAAAGTGACTCTGAGGAGGGGCAGCCACCAACACGAATGGAGGCAAGAGATGGAGAGTTCCCTGCACATCAGTGAAGAGGAGTGGATCCTAGAGAAAGCTATTGACCTGATGAAGAAAACCCTTAGCTCACTAAGAGAAGAGAAACCTGAATACTGCAGCTGCAGCAGTGCCTCGGCCCACAACTGGAGAGACAGTGGGGGGGATCCAGAATCTGCAACACTGGGGCTGTCTGCTGGACTAGGAGCTGTTGCCTCAGTAGCACCTCCCCTCCCCCCGCTGAACCACAGAGGGGATTAGGAGGGGGGCAATACCCTCTGCTGCACGGACACTGATCCATTCAAAGACTACTGCCCCTGGAAGTAAAATTCAGGGGAGAACCACCACACTTGGGGTATTTTCTAACCCAAGTCCTCAGCTATATGGAAGAATATGGACGGGACATCCCCAGTGACAAAGCCCACATCCATATCATGCAATCCACCCTGGACAGATCAGCTGCAGACTGGGTGGTGAACCTGCATGACTCCAATGCCCCAGAACTCAACAATTTCAACCAATTCATATCATCCTTGAGGAGGTGGTTTGAGGACCCTTTGGCTGATTGTAAGGCCCAGGAGAGAATCAAAACAGTGAGACAGGGCAGAGAGCTGGTGGCTGAATATATCCAAGAATTCCGAGCCATTGTAAGCAAGCTGAACTGGCTGGAAGATATTTTCCTTAGCCATTTCAAAGACTGGATAAACTATGACCTGTATGACGCTTGCCTGCCTCAAGGAGACCAACACCATCTCGATGACTGCTATGTCCTGGAGAGGAGGCGGAGATTGACCTACTAAAAAGGCACGCCAGGGAAAACCATGGGGCCACCTGCCACCTGAGCAAATACCTGCCGCCTGAGCCAGCAAAACCACCGTCCACTGCTAAGAAATCCACAGGCTGTTTCAAATGTAGGAGAGAGGGTCACCGTACTGCAGAATGCTGCTCAATAGCCCCTCAGTGCAAATCAGAGGCATCACCCTCCAGGAGACCAGGGAAGTCCCCAGGCAAATCAAAAGAACCTGCCATGAGGAGGATAGAGGCTGTAGAGTCCCCAACCCCTGCCAAGGACTGGGAGGGGATTCCGGCCTACACTGGAGGGGCGGTGGACACCTTGGAAGATAGCTAGGAGAAAGAAACATTGGTAATTGGATCCATCCCACCCATCCTTAAGACAGTGACTATATTAGCTTCCTTCATGTCCGAAGCCATCAAAGTAAAAGCCCTAATAGACTCTGGCTGCACCCGCTGCCTCATCAGCCTGATGTTGGTGGGGAATTTGGGCATTCCAGTGAGGAGACTAAAACAACCAATCTCCTTTGGCCAGTTAGATGGGTCCATAGCAGGGGGGGGGGGGTCCCAGCTACCCTAGCCACTTTACCAGTTCACCTGTCCCTGGGAACTCATGAGGAAGACATAACATTTGTAGTGACCCCAGGCATGGAATGCCCAATGATTTTAGGACTGGAATGGCTGAAGAAATGAATCCCCTGGGTAAATTGAAGGACAGCAGAATGCAACTTCCCAGAGGGGAAGCATAGGAACGTAAAACCCCAAAGTACCCCCCCAATCTGAAGAGATGAGCCAGCATCAGTGGGGAAAGAGAAGGGGTTACCAGAAATACCAGAGGAATACAGGGACCTTTTTGAAGTTTTCAGTGAGGAACACACAGATGAGCTTCCCCTTCACCAGCCCACAGACTGTGCTATAGAATTCAAACCCGGGGCAAAACTCCCAAAACCCAGGATGTATGCCATGAGCCCAAAAGAAACGCCGGAGATGGAAAAATTCCTAAAAAAAACTAGAAAGAGGATTTATTGAGCCAGCCAAACCCAAAGTGGCTGCTCCAATCCTGTTCAGGGAGAAGAAGGACGGCACTCATCATTTGTGCATAGATTATAGATCTCTTAACACAATTAGTGAATGTAATCTGTATCCCCTACCCCTAATGAAGGATATGCTACCCCACCTATTGAAAGGAAGGATTTTTACCAAATTAGACCTGAGAGAACCATACTACCACATTATATTAAGGAAGGAAATGAATAGAAGACTGCATTCAATTGCCCAATGGGTTGCTACCAGTTCAAAGTCATGCCATTTTGACTGCAGCCCCTCACTGCAGTTTTTATGCAATTAATTAATGAAGTGCTAAGAGAGCACCTATATAACAGGGTCCTGGTTTACCTAGATGACATCCTTATCTTCATTGAGACCAAAGAGGAGCATGTTAACCTAGTCCACAGGTCTGCAACCCGTGGCTCCGGAGCCGCATGTGGCTCTGACTCCTGCGGCTCACAGTCCTCTGCCATGTGCAGTCCAATAAAAAAAAAGTGGGACTAAAAAAGTTCAACCAATCAATTCAAATATGCAGGGTAGGTGCATAGTTCGCCTTGGCTCCACTCTTCAGTCAAACCCTGTTCTGTGCAGAGGCGCATGTACGCACATGCACACACATTTTTTGCGGCTCCCAGTTTTTCCTTTTGTGAGGGAACTGGTTCCGAGTGGCTCTTTCACTGTTTCAGGTTGCTGACCCCTGACCTAGTCAGAGCAGTTTTGAAAAAATTGAGGGCCGCCCACCTATATGCAAAATTATCGAAATGTTAATTCCACCAGGAAAGAATAGACTACCTGGGGTATCGCATATCCCCACAGGGCATCAAAATGGACCCTTAGAAAATCAGGGCAGTATTAAAATGGGCACCCCCACACACAAGGAAGCAATTGCAAAGTTTCCTGGGGTTTGCAAACTTCTACTGCCAATTCATCCCTTCATTTGCTCAAATAGCCCTGCCACTCACAAACATGTTGAAAACAAGGGGAGGCATCCCCAGTGAAACCCAGCCAGCCCCTGACAATGGAATGTCAAGCAGCATTTGAGAGGCTAAAGAGATTTTTTTCTGCTGAAGCAGTACTGAGATACACAGATCCCGATAAGCCCTTTGTAATACAGGCAGACGTTAGCAATGTGGTGGTGGGAGCTGTATTATTACAGGAAAATGATGACGGGGCATTGCAATCATGTGCATATATGTCCAGGAAACTCACAGAGACAGAACAACATTGAGCCGTGTGGGAGAAGGAGGCTTACGCTGTGAGGTGATCATTACTTACATGGTGCCGAAAATAAAATCCCCTTCCAGGTGTGGACAGACCACAGAAATTTGAAAGCACACAAAACACCCAGGAAACTCACTCCTAAGAAAGCCTGCTGGTCCCAACATTTTCACTGATTCCATTTCACTCTCAAACACTTACAAGGGGGGAGGGGAATTTCTTGGCAGATGCATTATATAACCCCAATATAACAGCACACGGGTCACTGACTCTAAACCACTTATGCCTGAACAACAACTGGCAGCACCAGTCACCACCAGGACCCAAGCTAAAATGAAGCCGAGGGTTGATAGCCAAACTGGAATAGAATTCCGAAAGTCTTTGGAAACTGATGAATGGTTCCAGAAAAATAGACATTTGTGCACAATCAAAGATGGACTACCCTGGGTGGGTGAGAAGTTATACATACCTGCCACCCAGAGGATCAATTTCATGTAGTTGTGCCATGATACAAAATAAGCAGGATATTTTGGGTTTGTAAAAACCCTACACTTAACTAAAAGGCAATTTTGGTGGCCATCCATGAAAAAGGACAGCTTATTTACAGATTGCATGGGGCACCACAACACATCGTATCTGATAGGGGGGTGCAATTTACATCGGCATTTTGGAAAGAATTTTTATCCCTTTTAGGAACCACCCAAGTACTGTCATCTAGTCATCATCCTCAGATGGGAGGTTCGGCTGAATGGTAGAACTCAGTACTTGAGCAATATTTAAGATGCTTTATTAATTTCCAGCAAACAAATTGGACGGAACTATTGCCTTTCGCAGTAGTGGCATATAACAATGCAGTCCACTCCAGCACAGGTTACAATCCTTTTCAAGTAGCTACCGGTCAAAGTTTCAACCCCATGCCATAACTAACCCCAAACTGAAGGAATGGATTGTACAATTACAAAACATCTGGCCAATCATTAGGAAAGCTTTAGACGAAGCTAGACAAGCAGACAAAAAAAGAGTTGATCCCAAATGATTCAGGGTGGGAAAGATGGTATATTTAACCACAAAATACCTTAAATCCCTACAACCCTGTGAAAAACTCAGACCAAAATATATTGGACCTTTTCCAATTAAAAGAATCATAAACCCAGTAACAGTAGAATTAGAATTACTCAAAGATCTTAGGCAGATACACCCAATTTTTCATTGCAGTTTACTAAAAAGGGAACAACATTCACCCCTATGAACAACCCCCCCTCCTATCATGGTGGAAGGAGAACAAAAAGAAGGTAAAAGAAATCCTGGACTCTAGGAAATACCATGGAGCAACTCAATACTTAGTAGCTTGGAAACACCTCCCCTCCTCAGAAAATGAGTGGGTCAATAAACATCACATTAGAGCAGACATGTCAAACACAAGGCCCGGGGGGCAGATGCGGCCCGCGAAGTGGTTTCATGCGGCCCGCAAAGCCATCCTGGAAACAGTGAGGGAAGGGCCCCCACTGCCTTGGCCCTGGCCCAGAGACCCTCCTTCTGCCAGAGACCCTCAGATCTGTCCCACTCCTGCCCAGGCCCCCATAGGCACTCTTGATGCGAAGGATGTAGAGCTGGCCACGCCCACCCAGTAGGCCATACGCAGTCTAGCCACGCCTACCCAGTAGGCCACACCCACCCTGGCCACACCCACCCGGCCCCCTGAGGGCAACTGCAATGCTGATGCGGCCCTCAATGAAATTGAGTTTGACACCCCTGCATTAGAGCATCCAGGTTGCTTAAGAAGTTTCATACAGAATATCCTGACAAACCGGGCTAATATTATATTTTGTTTCTTCCACAGGTGGACCTCTCTTTTTTTTTTTTTGGGAAAAGAAAGGTGCATAATGTCAGAATCCATTTATATTTCATTTGTAACTCCCTATCTATGCAAATCTAAATCTCACCCACTTACTGGATTCTGCCATTTCCAAGGAGGGAAAGAGAAGGCAGGGTTGTTAAGAGCCATCTCTATCCCTTAGATGCAAAGTTTGTTTATTCAGCCTACCTGGAGGCCATCACAAAAGACCAGGGAAGAAACCCTTTGAACTAAAAAGAACAAAGAAAGAGGGAGGGGGGAAATTCTGGTTTGTATCTCCGACTGGAATGTGAACAGGAAGAAGTAATAATGTTGCAAATATACTGGGGTTCTCCTTTCCCAGGAGGAGTTTGACACTTGAAACTTGACTGATCCGGTACTGACCAAATGGCCTGAGGGGAAGGGTTATTACTCAGGGACACTTTAAAAGTATTGATCTGTGTGACAGTTACCAGATCCTGTCTAGATTATCCACTGTCAACCATGTTTTAATAAAAGTTCCTGTTTGGACAATCCTGTCTCCAAGAGTTCTTCTTTCCTAAGATGTGGATTGGGGTGGGTTCTGACAAAAGGACTTGTGTCCTTCCAACAGAGTATCCAGCATTCACTGCAGATAAGAGATTGAAAATTTGGGTTGTTGAACTTTGTTTCAAGAGTGCTGTGATCAATGAGGATCATGAAAGGAAAAAAATTGTTCTGTTGAAATGAAAATAGGAATATTTTCAAAACTCTCTCCATTTGAGAATATTTCTGTTCCACATTGATCAAATCCACAATAGATTTAGCTTTGTATTAAGATATGCATTCATCAAATCTTATAAGATTGGCATCCACCACTAGCATTTTGTCCTAAATATATGAAATGATAACATGTTGTAGTTCTTTTAAAGAAGTCTGATGGACAGCTTCCATAGGTCATCTTTTTAATGAGACATCTGTCAGTCTGAATGAGATGGCAACCTGAAGAATGAATTGGCTGCAAAATATTATTCATCCCAGCAGTTGGTGCTATAAATTTCTTAAAAGTTTGTATCTTATGGAGATCTGCTGAGACATAATCTGAGAACAACACATATCCATAGAACTCCACAGACCTCATTAAAATCTCACTTGCCCTATTTAAACATCATATTAACATGATGCAAGGACAGCACAAATGCACCACAGTAAAAATTATATCAAATATCAAGATGTCATCAGTTCCTTCAAGGAATTTTTGTAGTGGAGCCCCAAATTACAAACTGATAAAATTCCAAAATTTAGATTCCTTTTGTGGCAAAGACCAACATGATTAGTTATCAAGAACCTGAGTGGACTTCAAATTGACAGTACCCACCCGTAAGATTATTACATAAATGAATCATGGTGGTGCAGTGGTCAGAATGCAGTATTGCAGATTAACTATATTAACCAGGAGTTCAATTCTGATAGCTCAAGGTTGACTCAGCCTTTCATCCTTGTGAGGTTGATAAAATGATGGCCCAGATTGTTGTGGAAAATATGCTGACACTGTAAACTGTTCAGAGAGTGCTGTAAAGCACTATGGAGCGGTATGTAAGTCTAAGTGCTATTGCTATTGCTATAAGCAATAATATCATCTATTATAGGAGAATACTGTCTACCATGCCAAATAATTCTGTTGGAAAGTTTTATGTCCACACAGATTTAAATCTGAGCTGGAGGTTTAGATTTATGAGAGTGTCATGGTTCTGATAGATGAGACCAGTAAAAGAGAACTCCAAGGCAAAAAGTTTCCTTAAAGAACATATTTATTTGGCTACATATTATTGGCACAATCAAAAGTGAAACCAAGACTGAACTCCCCTCCCAGAGGTTACAATGTTACAAAGTTGCACTTTCCACCCCAGTAATATGTCATAAATCACATCCCCCAATTAACTACTTGAGCGGGCTTTCTAACAGAAGCTTTAGCCCACCAAAATGCAATCAGCAATGATTTTGGTTCTCACAGAACAATTTATTGTTTTGACTAAGCTTAAAAATACCCCCTTCCCAATTCTGTGACAATTGAAAACAAAGGAAAAATGGCTTCAGCCAAATTCGTTTGTAGAGTTGACAGAGAGATAGCTAGTGAGAATCCTTGGGGCCAACTGTATAGTCTGTGTGTCACACTACTCCAAGTATCACAATTATTCTTACACTAGATAACAACAACAACAACAACAACAACAACAACAACAACAACAACAACAACAA